>JBBJLS010019785.1:0-15221 GCA_037577275.1 Bryconaethiops microstoma
GTTACTCTGTTTCATCAGAAACTGAATCAGGAGTGAATCTGCTGGAATATAGAACATAGAAAATCTGCTCTACAAACACTACTGCACTCACACACACACACACACACACACACACACACAGACACACACACACACACACACACACACACTACTAATTTCCTGTATTTCATATTGAGCTTTTTTTCTTTTCTACAGTTTTGTTTAGATTTTAGTTAGACTTTATTTTTTTATAATGTTCTTGTCTCTGTGTCTTTGTGTCTTTGCAGTCACTACATAAGGAGTTTTCTCTGGGATCAATTACGTTTTCTAATTCTGATTCTGATTCTGACGTGTGAGGCTTTGTAAAATATGGCAAACTCAGACTTCTTGAGCTGAAGAGCTGAAGAGCTGAACTGCTCATATTAACAAATATAAGATGCACTGATAATTCAAATGAAAGATTTGTGATGAAACACTGAGACAACAGAGAAGGAAGGAAATGAGCAGGATGCAGGAAAGCATATTCAGAAAGTAATAAGCTTCACACTCACTACACACTGCACACCCAGAGTGACTCAGCCTTCCCGTCTCGGGCTGGGCGTGGCATTTAATGGCCATCCATCGCTACGGCAACCGGACACGGCAGGGTGGACAAAGTGAATAAACAGAGGACCTAACCATGATGGTGGTCAAGTCAACACGTTCTGTTGTCAGTGGCAACAAAGAGGGGGAAAAAAATAGAAACAAGACACTGACGACTTGCCTGAAGTATATTTTCTGCACCAGGAAACTCCAAAACTGTTTTAGAGAAATTATAAACCATAATGAAAAGAATTGTCATAAGTATGACTCTCTCTGTATCTAAAATATCATATGACTCTGTGGTTGGTCTTCTTAATTAGAATAAAAAGAACACTAGATTTTTAAGGTCTTGAAGTTTTTGACCATGATCAATTATTTAAAGCATTCCTCCCTAAATGCAAGGGTTTAGGGTCTGTACACAATAGGCTGTCTTTAGGCTCTAAAAGGACACATGGACTTTTATATATATATATATATATTCTTCAATTCTCCTATTGATCTCTCTTACAGCAAGAGCTCAAAAGACACATCCATTAACATGCAATTTTTTTCCATTGCGTTTTTGTACTAGTTCCAATGAAGCATTTTGTTATTTTGGCGACTTTGAAAGACTATGCATAGTTTGTTACAGTTCAGGTAAGTAATATATACACACACACATACACACATATATTACATTATACTATATTAGATTACATCATCAACTGTGAAAACCTTCATTCAAAAAAGCACTTCAAATCTTTTATAGAAGTGGACATTTTGTTGGACTTTTGACCACTAAACTTTCACAAAAGAACATTTATAACCCAACCACATGAGCTGTGATCCCGCCTTTATTTACGACAGCGTATAGTGGACCAGGCTTGCGTCACTTCTAGCAGTAAACCTGGGGATTCATTTCGGTATGGTGCAAAGGTCAGCAGCTTTCTTTTTGCCAAACCTGTGCCTCACCTTGGGTTCAATGCCTTAAGTGGACATGGAAATAATAAAGAAACTAGCTACAAAAAAATACTGATAGATACTGACTTCGAGAACATTACCAATGATAGAGCAGTTCATGTGGAGGAACACATTTATATACTGTACAGGCCTCTTAGAGGGGCACACATTCAGTAACAGTGGGCCTCAGTTGGCTCAAACCCAGCAGTTAATGTCACGCAAGGCAAAAATAAATAGTAGTCCATTAATTATCTGTGTGTCTATTCTCTGTCTATTCTATTCTCTAATTCACATGTTTAGCTGCATCTTACTGTCCCCATTATTCAGTCGGAATGGAGTCTTTGTTTTCAGGACTCTTTGGATTTACCACCCACTTGCTCCGCCTGGACTGCAGGAATGTGCTACTCTGGAATGTCCCTGTTGAAATGAAGCTTGGGGCTCTGCGTGGTTTGCATATTATAAGGGTATTCATTATGATTTGTAACAGTAACAATACTTCTTGAAATACTGGTGATATTCATAACTTTCTTGTGATATCTTGTTATAGCAATAGACAAGTTTCCAATTTGAGATTTCATTAATACAATATTAAAAATGTAACAATGAATTCTTATTAATACAATATTTTAAGAACTGCACCAACATGTTAATTGTCTCTGACTGTATTTCTGAAACATTAACTTTATAGGAAAATGGAAACATGTTCATAATATCTACTGAATGAAACAAGATTTTGTTCTGGACTAATTCCCTTGGCACACCCGTCACAAAAAATTACAAACAGTGAACTGTTTGGCGCCCTGAGCGAGACTGCAAGATTAATCTCAGATGAGACCACAGCGTTCATGGCCGGCGGTCCAAGATAATCGAAAATTAATTCCTGCATTATGCAGCACAGTGCCACCTAACATGGGTGTCTGCAAGCTGTTGTAATAGAATTAGCTCTTAGTGTTTAGTTGAGCGATCCAGTGATGTGTCATTGAATCATCTCAAAATAAGCAGATTGTGATGGAATGTAATGGGGGAGACCTAGCTACTGTGTTGATATGTTCTGAATTAGGAAAATCTGGGTGAAAACTTTACACTTTTTAAACTTGATTTTTAAAAAAAGGAACATACAAGCAATATGACTTGACAGAATTATAACAGTTGCTTCTTAATAAAACTATGGTGTGAATGAAATTTGTCCCATAAACAGTTCCACACTATTGGCAGACAAAGGAGTTACAATAAACATTACAGAGGAAACGGTATGCAGGAGAAAATGTGTGTGTGCACGTGTGTGTATATATACACACACACACCCTAAAATGAGCCCTTTGAGTTTTGAACATGCCTAGTTATAACAGTTAATCTGGTAATAGTTATTACAGTTTGAATAACAGTTATAACATTTATAATAATCTGGTCTTAAATATATCAGCAGTGTTTTAACAAGGCATACAAATCTTCTCTGAGTATCTGATCCCCACCTATGGGCATACACCTTATCTAAATGTGTTTAAATACGTAATTAGCAGTGAAAATGCTTAAAATGCTAGATGTATAAATGAGAGAGAGTCAGTGAATGCATGTGTGTGGGTGCTGTTGCATAAAATTCAATTTCTCCTCAGTAGCATGGGGTGCCTCTGAGACAGCTTCTGGACATGGCCCAGGTGGCAAAGGCTTCTTCTGCTGCCTGGTCTCATGAGGTTTCCTCCCTGTTATTATATCCCATCACAGAGCACCGCCTGGCAGAGGCTGGCCGAGTGCTGAGAGCTATTTAATTTAACTACTGACACAGTGGAATGGAACTTAGAGGAGAGAAAAAGAACAAGAGATGAAAAACAAATGTTTCAGCCTTCAGCTTGGGCATTCAAAGACAAGCTGAGCCAAGTTACACGAACTTAAGTGCTATACTGCAGTCAAAGGTACACTATGTGATTTTAGACCTACAAAGTGGGGACCTTGAGACCTCATTTGGTACCACTTTACATTCTGGAGAAGACTGGACATGGGAACCAGAAGCCATGAAGTTCATTGTTATCAGTGTCTGAGCAAAACCTCCCTTTTTGTGATGAACAGACCAGAAAAAACTGTCCAAGATTAATTTATATGAACTTCTATTATAGGTTAATAAGGCATTTTGCTTGTCCTGTGAAGTTGCCATTTTGGGGTCACAGGGCTTCAGCCAAAAGTGAGGACATGTAAGTTGGTTTAAATAAAATTATTTAAAAAGTCAGGCTTATGTAATGTGGCTCCCTCAAACAGATTTCTGGCCAACCAAAAGGTACATACTGTGCTTTTTTTTTCTTTTGGATGACGCCCTTGTCTGTGTAGTTTTATTATTGATTTCCTTTCGTTGTGTTTAAAACACCTTGTGTGCCAAACTGACCCTAAGCCAGCTGAACATATCTGTAAGAATTGTTGAACAACAGGACACAGTAATGGTACCATAGCACTCCTATTCAAGGGGAATTCAAAGGAAACTGATAAAATGCTTGGAATCCATAGCCTCAAAATAAGCAGATTGTGAGGCAGTGTAATGGGAGAGAACTACTTAGTGTGTTGATATGGACTGAATTAGCTAAATCTGGGTGAGAAAAGAAACATACAAGCAATATGATTGGACAGAATTACACCAGTTTCTTCTTAATAAAACTGTGGTGTGAATTAAATGTGTCCTTGGCCCATAAACAGTTCCACACTAATAGAAAAACCCAGCAAGCCAAGATCAGACAAATTAGTTACAATAAACATTACAGAAGTTACAATAAACATTACAGAAGAAAATGTATGCAGGAGAAAATGTGTATAATATGTGAAAATGTGTATATATTATACATAAATACCCTAAAAAGAGCCCTTCAAGTTTTGCACATGTCTCTCAGTCAGTTATAAATAACCTGGTAACAGTTATAACAGTTATACTTATCTGTCATAACTTTAAAGGTAAAGACATGTAAGTTGGTTTAAATAAAATAAAACATCAGGCTTCTGTAATATGGCTACCTCAAACAGATTATTTTTTGGCCAACCAGAAGGTACACACTGTGCTGGTTTCATTTGGATGACGCCCTTGTCTGTGTGGGGTTTTATTATTGATTTCCTTTTGCTGTATTTAAAACACCTTGTGAAACAATGACTTGCCAAACTGACCCTAAGCCAGCTGAACATTTCTGTGAGACTTGGTGAACAATAGGACACAGCATGGTGCCATAGCTGTCCCATTCATGGGGAATTCAAAGGAAACTGATTACTATGCTTGGAATCCATAAGAGTCCACTGAGACCCTTTTGTTCCTATCTACCATAAACAAATAAATAAATAAACAAATAAATAAATACTGTGTTTTCTAAAGATTTCAGTAAATAATAATACTAGTTAGAGATTGACAAGCTAAAAAATGAACTGAGGTTTGGTGCATGGTAAGCCCACTGATAAGAACTATTTGACCTAAACGCCATTATGCTGACATTTCTTCACTGCGTATGGGAGGATTTGTTGATCTGGCACAGGCCCTGAAGCGTTTAGCCTCACAGAAACTGGAGAGGTTAAGAGTGTACTTACTCTTCTCTGAAAACTACCAAACCCTCCAACACCCACACAGAAGCAGGAACAACAGCTTACCTGCAAAAAAAAAGACAAAAATATCTGCAACTATTCCATCGTTCAATCATCTAAATACTATAATAACTTATTAATTACATTGTCCTTCAGGCAATAAAACTCAGGTCTACCCCGCCTTACAGACTGGGTGGAGGTGTTAGTGTGAGTGATAATGCATAAACCAGTGCCAGTTTCCTGGGAAGTGTCATAAACCAGATCAGCTATGGTACCATACTGTGTCCTATTGTTCGCCAAGTCTCACAGACATGTTCAGCTGGCTTAGGGTCAGTTTGGCAAGTCATTGTTTCACAAGGTGTAAGCCAGATCAAATTTGCGGCCTATTAAAACAGGGCAGGATGGGTAAAGAACAAAAGAATACATCAAAAGAAAAGGGAAGACAGCACAGGGCTGTTTGTGGAACATTAGGTTATTTAATAACACTTAACCCTTGATTAAACAGTCCAACACCATTTCAAGTCACTGCTGGGAACGACCTGGCATGAAAAAGTCCTGTACTGTTGCTTTTGCCGCAGCACCACCTGCTGGATGCATAAAATAAGGACTCAAAGGGATTCCTTTAAAATAAATAGACCGATTTTTAGATGAACATGGCGTGATATGTTGTCATCTGCATCATGCTGATTGATGGCTATTTGCTTTCATTTAATCTGTAATAATTTTTTACATTTTCACCAAATTGGTAGCAAACCACTACAAGCCACTTTAAAATACCATAGAGTGAGACCACAGACAGGTGTGAGAAATTATTTCCCCTCAAAAACACTGGAAATAAAAAGCATCTTTGCTCCTCTTAGGTCTGAGGATAAATTAGGTGAATGCTAGTATCATCTAAAATGATTACTAAGATTATATCATCATATATAGAGCTCAGGTTCCCAATCCTGGTCCTGGAGAAGCTCCTACCCTATACATTGAAGTGTGTTCATTGCTCTAACATACTCATTTTAACTCAGAAGGACCTTGATACTTAGATGATTAGATGGATCAAGTAGGCTTGAGCAGGAAAAGAGGAGTGCAGGAGTACTGCAAGAGAGCAGGGAGGGCATTCATAGAGGCCCATGCACAGGGAGACCTTACCCACTAAAATCTTTCTTGCGCCCCTCATATGGATAATCACACGACTGAATACCCATTACTCACAGAAAGATCCAATTTTGTGCCAAAAGACTGTTAACCTCATCGACAGATCGCCCTGATGCCAATTTACTGTATATCCCTCTCATAATGCAACTCTGTGGTGACGTCACAATAATGCATTAAAACACATTATTTACAACTCTAAAATCCTAAGTAGAACGTCTAATGTAAACATTTATGTGAGTGTTATGTGCTGGTGGGTGGAGTGGCCTGACATGGTGGCAGTTTGTTTGAATAAACATGATTTTTTTTTTGTTCGCTGACAGTTGTTTCCATATGGAGTTGGGAATCTGTGATATGGAGTAATCAAACCAGAATTTGAGGCCATGCTATAGTGATGGACTGGCATGAAAAACATCCAGTATCAACAATGGCATTCCTTATCAGTGCACCCCTAATTTAAAAAAACCTTCACAAATACACTCACAGAGCTGCTTGGATACAGCAGACAGTCAAATCAAGCTCCATCAGTATTTCACCTGCTGCTGAATAAAAGTTATGGTCAATCATACGATCACTCATCAAAGATCCTCTCATGTCACACTGACATGTTCATTATGTTTCAGTACAGTTGACACCGATGGCACGTAACACAACTCCAGGCTGGCACACTGGCACTGTTCTTACGTAAACCCTGCTGCCACCTGCTGTGGCTCACATAAACCCATAGTATGTCATGGGCATGCGACATACAAACCAATCATGCCAAAAATAGCTAAAAAATAGCTGCCTATCACTTTAATTTCTCACAGGTGTCCAGAGGAGAAGTGAATCTATTTATGGATGCAGCTGCAGGGTCGCTCTTTATCTTTGTCTTGAATGTAATGGGTAGAGAATATGCCTTGGCAATTTATCTAAAAGGGCACCATAGAGATGCCTGGATTTGACACTTGCCAAGCATATTCAGTCACAGTGGCTTCACTGAAACCTACCCTGCACAAGTCGTGTGCTGTATATCAGGGAAAGCACTAATGAGCTGTGCAGTTACACGTCCTGGGCAGCATAAAGCCTAAAGAACAGGTGACTCCTCAAGAGAGATGAATGTTAACCTACTATAAGCCTCTCCCCCTTTCAGAGAACCCGATCTGCCTTGGGGAAGAGTCTTAATAATGTCTTTAGAGCCTGTTCATCTCAGCAGTATTCAGGATATATATATATATATACACACACACACACACACACACACACACACACACACACACACACACACACAGAGAGATCACACTGACACACTGTACACATAGCATTTAGTAGTCTAAAATCTTTTTGAATATTTCAGTATTAATGTTCCCCCTCACTGAAATTAAGAGTCCTTGACCAAATCTTGAAAAATAGCCCATTATCCCTCCCCGACCAAACTTTATAGTTTTCACTGTCGTAGCATTCTCCAGGCATCCACCAAGCTCAGATTCCTCCATTAGACTGCCAGAGTGCTTTACACCATCAAAGCCAACACCTATTTCATTCACAGATTCTGTGCGAATGCTAGAGCTCTGTAGTGAGTAATGCAACTGAAAATGGGCCATTTTTATGCACAACATGCTTCATCACTCCGCAGCTCCATACGTTTGCCTGGTCTGTTTTATGGCTAAGTTGTTGTTGATCTTAGATGCTCTCATTTCACAATAATAGTAATTACAGTTTCCTGGGAAATTTCACAAATTGACTTTTTCACAAACTGGCAAAGGTGGTGTCCTAGGCTCTACATAGCTTTGTACTTCATTTTAGCCAGAAATTAGTAACAGCTGTCACTGAAACACCTGAATTCAGTAATTAAGGGGTGTCTACATACTTTTGACCACATGATGTAGCATATACATCATGGACTGGATTCTATGAACCCTGAGATACAGCAGACTGATGTTTGCTGCTTTTCTGTCTAGAGGATAAGAAAAGATTTGGGCTGTCCATTTCTGATTATGTCGTCATTGGTCCCTTCAAAAACAATGACGTAATGCCTCTGCCTGAACACCCGGCACCGCCTCTGCTCTTCGATCACTGCACAGACACAAAGCAACTGCTCTGGGATCAGATACCGCTCCAGAAATCAGGAGAAACAACCGGCTGAAACAAGGCATTTGCTATATGAAGCCAAACAATAATAATTATTACTCTCATGATTATTATTATTAGTAGTAGTAGTAGTAGTAACTTTTATGATAATGATTAAAATTAATAATATTAATAAATTGAAAATGTATTTTCCAAAATGTATATAAAAAAGGACTTTATAAGACAAGGAAATATTCTTAACTTTCACCAAAATGTCCTAAAATTTTATTTAAATTCATCATTATATTTTAAAATGCTTTAAAAGCAGTTGACAACAACTAAATGCAAGGTTTTATATGTATGTATACAGACAGACAGGTAGTTTGATAGATAGATAGATAGATAGATAGATAGATAGATAGATAGATAGATAGATAGATAGATAGATAATAAGAATAATAACAATAATAATAATAATAAGAAGAAGAAGAATTATATAATAATAATAATACATTTAAAGAAACATTTTATGAATGTTAATCATGCAAGTTTCCTTATTAACCATAAAAAACAATTGAAAGGGTTTCTTCTCTTTATTGTGTTATGCAAAAAAAGTGTTTCACCATTTTGGTTTATTTATGGTATCCATGTTGTAGTAAAATCCACATCAAAGTATTAGACCGATATTCACTTTTACCCCAGCATACCTCCAGCTGACTGAGCGAAAAGATATCTACTGTCACATCACCTGATTCAGGATCAGATCTTCTAGTGCTCATTCTTGTCTTTGGTAACAGCAGACTCTGATCTGGAATTAGTTGTTTATAGCATTTTGGTTATCTCAGAGAGTCATTTTTGGAGAGATCCAACTGCAAATCAAATAGCATTCTCACTACTTCAAGTCTTCCAGAGAATGTTGCATGAATCTACACTTTCAAAGGAGCAGGTTCAGGTCGCCAATGTCTGTGCAAAAACTAGAGTATGAAACCAAGCTAATCAATTCAGCAAAATACAAGCCTTAAATATCTGCAAGGCTGAAACTAGATATGCATTTCTCTACTGGTCTGCTGGACCTCGGGTTTCCAGGGGGCTTGTGGTGAATCAGCAAAAAAAAATTCAGACAGCATCGTACTCTGCAGGGAGCAGATAGCACGTCAGCTTGCAGCATACTGGGGCTATGAAATGTAAAATCCACAGCCTGCAGTGATATTTAAGTACTGTAGTATTATAATTATAGTCTACTACGGAGTGTAGTACTTTTAAAAACGGTGCCTGGGAGTACGGCAAGATACGTTCATTCACTGCAACTACTTATTCCTTACTGGGGTCGCAGGTACCCGGAGCCAACAAGCGCAAGGCAGGGACTCACCCTGGGCGGGGCGTGCACACACATACACACACACACACACACACACACACACACACACACACACACACACACACACACACACACGGTTAATTTAGAACCCCCTACTCACCTGACATGCATGTCTTTAGACTATGGGAGAAACCCAGAGACCCTGGAGGAAACCTACGCCACCAAGAGGAGAACATGCAAACTCCACACACACAAGGCCAGGACCCAGATTCGAATCCTCAACTCTGGAGGTGTGAGGCAACAGCCCCACCCACTGCACCATCGTGGGGCCCAGACAAGACACAATTAAGATATTTTGCTATAGCTGCCAATAAGCATTCATTTGTACAGATACATTCACCTATAGACATGAGCTATGTTCTAATACGTACTATCATGGTCTCTGTTACACACCCACATACACACAGCTGTTCTTTATTAATGTGCAATACTAATACCATCTCACTAACTAGCAGTGAATAAGATTGCTGAACACTGACCACGTGCATTCACCAGTGATGCACGAAAATGACACAATTCAGGACACGCTGAACCGATTCTACTCTTCGGTTCTACTCTACTGTTCAGTTCTTATTCTACTGTTCGGTTCTTATCCTACTGTTCGGTTCTATTCTACTCTTCAGTTCTTTTAAATTCTTCAGTTCTTGTATATCTTTATTCCTCTTGTTCCCTTTGCTGTTCTTTCTTATCTTATCTTATTTTCACCTGAAAAAAGTTAAAAATTAGGTATAAATAATTTTAAATTAAATATAAATAACATTAAACAAGCCAAAACGATTCCAGTATGCCGACAACAGTTTCTGCCACAAAAAGCAATGTCCTCCACAACAGAGAACAATTGGCCATCAGTCAAAGCAATACTCCATTAACTCTGATCACAGATATGCCATCAGAAAGCTATCGCTGTGTGCTTCTAAATAAGAAGCAGAATGTTGTTTTCAAGTGGAATCCAAGAGACCTGTATTGGAGAAACTGTCCATCGCAGAAACTCTGAGAGAGTTTCAAGTGGCTTACATTCACTTGTTTCATTTGTTGGTACTGGTCAGCTTTGTATTCAGCAGCTTATTATTGAAATTTTGCGCTCCACCTTAAATGGTGCCACAGTTACATTCTGATGCCTTTCAGAATAATGAAATGAAAAATTCATCCTGATGGAACATGATGAGAAGAAATGGCGTTTCTAATCACTATTTGTAATTAAGTTACAGTTAAGTTACCATTCGCTACTGTTTTTTGTCACGTTACACACACACCCACACACACACACACACACACCCACACACACCACACACACACACACACACACACACACACACAATAAACACTAACACAAATCTCCTAATACTTTTCCCAATACTTTTTGAGAAACTCTTTCATCTCCTGCTTTAAACAAGACTACAAACAGCTATAAATTATGATAAACACTCTTTCAAAAACCTGTTCATCAAAATCAGGTTCCCTTTGCTAACAACTTCAAAAAGATTCCTTAGCAACTGTTAACAGTCTCTGTGATGCATTAATAGAAGAACACCATTTAGTGGTCTTCTGAAACAAAGGAGAAAGTAGAAAGACTGAAAGCTCATTAATGAGGCTCAGTGAATCTAGGCCAAGACCTGCCGCGGCTTTAGACAAGGGAAAGGCTGGGAAAAACATGTTGCCAGCTGGACAGCCACTCAGCTACAACATTCATGGGCATATTAGCAACTTCGCTAAAACAAAAAACAAGAGTCCTTTGCTTAATAAGCTTGGTTATCCCAAACTTGACAAGTATAAATGCATTATAATGTCTTATACTAAGCACAGTATTACATTAAAAGAGGAAAAGCTTCAAGATGCATCACAATAATCAAGGGTTCTCCACACAAAAATACAGCTTAAGCTGAAGCCTCAAGATCTGTTAAGTACAGTAACCTATTCATACATTACTGGAATGTTTCACATTTGCATACCCAATCCTGCAGAATGAGTGCAAATGAAGTTACGTGGTAGAGACTTCTCAGGCATGTTAACTAAGTGGACTGGGAACTCTGAATGGGACGAGAAGCTTTTGTCCATCTTGACACTTGGGAAAATACTTGTTCGGACCACAGCAGTGGAAGACTTTTCAGATCCCCAGCCAGACCCATTTCAATGACCCTTTCCCTCCGGATAGCGATTTAACAGCCCTGTCACATTTAGCCCGTCTGAGCCACAAATTACTCAGCTTTCGACAAGGCCTGCTTTTAAAGGAGGCCTCACATGGATGCCAGGCTGGCTGTTCCTGCTTCATTGCTGGTTGTTTTTGACACAGAAAAAGGGAACAAGGCTCGAAGATGAATGCAGAAGGACTGAATGATGACAAGGGGTACTTTGAGAGCAGGGCAGGGGCAGGGGCAGGCTCTTTTTACCAGAGGAATAGCTGAATGTGATTACGAATGGTGTGTAAAAGTGGCTCAAGCATAGACCATGAGTAGCTGAATTCAGAAACGCAGGACTGTAGCAGCTGGTGTTTTGTCTGGGTGAAATTAGCTCCCCCACAGTGACTCAGCAAATATTCATTAGTGTTTGACAGAGCCATTATTTCCTCTGGTCTGGGGTGACTGAGCAACCTAACGATCGATTCATGGCTGTGCAACTGATGAATCACACAAGGTTAGGCGCACAGAGCCAGCACGCTACTGTAAAACGAGACATCCACAGGGACACATGCAAAGTCTTGTGTGTCAAACACCAGTAATAACAATTCACTAGGGCTGGTCAGTTGATTTTTCACATTCTAGTGGACAGACTCTGATGAGTCCAACAGTGCAAGGTATTTCTTCACAATCCCTTAAAACAACTGTACATTTTCCTTTTGGCCTGGAGGCTGCAGAACGCCTCTGTTATGTAAACACAGACAGGAGATTCAACCTGATGTCTGATAGCATGTAGTAAATATGCCCTTCCGACGTTTCTGAACCAGTTCTCCTTCTTTCTAAGACCCCAATGTGGAGTGTGTGTTAGAGGGGTGCCTCAGGGACCTGTTCTAGGACCACATTTATTGCAATATTGCAGTAGTTGGTGCTTTTTTTTACTGAAGCAGAGAGGTCTGCACAGTCTCTTCCTCACATCTCCGCTGCAGTGCATTAATATGTGATGAAGCGGCACAGACGTTTCCTGAAGTAGGCAAGCTGCTACAGTAGATGCTAGCTAGTGATCAGAGCCTTCCCCACAGGAAGCTGTGAGGGGGTTTCACTTGCTGCCGTGTTGCAGTTGCCGTGGCGATGCGACACCCACTGTGCCGCAATCATGCTGCAGACGGGAGGGGAGAACACAGGGGAAACGGCCGCTGACCTCAGCACCAGCGCTTTCTGCGCCATCTGCACCCCCTCCCTCGTGCCTAAGCCCCGGAATCCGCAGGACTTTAACCATGAACGCTTCCACACAAAAGATAGCATTATCCCTTAAAATGACTGGGTGAAAAGAGGGACAGAGAGAGGAGGGGAGATGGAATCTGGAGATGTGGAATCTCTGATGACGTCTGCAATGCCATTCACACCTCCTGTCAGAAATAACTTTCGGGACCGTTTTACAGGAGTCAGATTAAACCTAAGCTGTATTTCCAACACTGTCAACATTTGCACGATCCTCATCCGGTCTTCGCTTAGTCCAGTTCAAAGGCTTATTGCAGGCTAGGATGCTTTGAAAAATGAAGTTTGCCTTGAAAAATGAGAGAGAGAGACAGAGAGGCAGTACCTTTCAGAGAGCTGATCTCGTGCTGGATGGACCTGGCCGTGTCCATGCTCCCGTGCCTCCCTGCAACAGCAGTGCTGAAGCTGTCAGGTCCTCACCTCTACAGCAGGCTGGGAGATTTAAAGCTTTGCTCTCTCACTCTTCCCCCAATGTGCCGAGCCTCTACCACTACTTGCTGACGGCGTGGCTTCTGTGTTTTGATCACTCTCTCACTGGTGCTTTCTCTCTCTCTGTCTCTCTCTCTCTCTCTCTCTCTCTCTCTCTTGCATGCTTGCTCACTCACTAACTCTTCTGCAGGGGAAGTAGGAGAGGAGAACGTGCACCCCTCCCTCCTGCCCTCTCCTCCTCCTCCTCCTCCTCCTCCTCCTCCTTCTCATCAATGCCTCATGCCAAACATCACATCCCGTACCCCTGACACTGGAACGTTCTAGCCAATCCCAATGCAGGAAGGATAGTCACTGTGGGACATTTGGCAACAAAAGGTGGTTGCAGATACTGTAAAATACAGAGAGAGAGTGAGAGAGAGAGAGAGAGAGAGAGAGAGAGAGAGAGAGAGAGAGAGCTCCCTGTGTCTGGTATCCTCTTTTTTCTCTGTAATTTATTTAACCAGTGAGTATTTTAGTCCAGCGCTTCAGTACAACAGCTATTACAACAAACTCTTTCCAAAACCTGAAGGCCACTCATTCTTACGTGATTCACAGTCAAAATACCCAACTAATATCTGCCTTTATTGCAGAACGTTCACAGAACATCACAGAACAAGGGCCCGGGAGAAGCACATGAAGAAACGGATTCAACTGTTGTTATCAAACATGATAATTCCCCCATTCTGTGGTTACATGGTTGAAATTGACAGCATTTCTCCAATGGTAGCCAAATGCAATTAGTTCCTAAAAACAGTTTAAATGTTGTGCATATTTCTGTAGCACTTTCTTACTGACACGGCAGAATGTGAATTTATGAGTCAATCAAAGTACTCATCTGGTACATATTACTGTGGAAAATCCATAAATAAGAGACATGCCACTATTTCACACCACTAATCCTGGAGAATGATGGGTAGAATAATAAATGAGACATGCCACTATTTCACACCGCCAAGAATGATGGGTAGAATGATATATGAAATAGGTTGGTTATGAACGGTTATCGCAATACTGGCCTTTGTAATATTAATATTGCAAAAGGCCTCAATATGAACTCTCTGATCAAAGTTTTCTGCTTTTTATAATTTTGTGCTGTGAGTATCCTGTCCTATCTTCATATGAGGGGTCAGTGTTTTACAGGGCCAACAAATATTAGGCCAGAATAATGCAGGTCAATCTTTAACCACGTCAGATTACTGATACACCAACATTTAACGTATTGTACATCAGTGCCATTATCGGACGACTAGACTCGGTCATGCTGAAAGTCTGCTCAGTGTTTGTGCCCTTGATGTCTGCAGTGACCAAACTCACACCTCGTTTCACACCATGGCACCCTGGCATTAAAGGACCCATATCACAAAAAACACAAACCATTCCGTACAGCTTAGTATGGAAACTAAACTGCAAATATTGTCCATTCTAATATATTATTAAAAGGCTCATAATCATAATAATCAAATATCTTCAGTCTATACAGTCTATATATGCAAATTTTAGCTGCAAACTGCCCGTTTTGATATTTTTGTGATGTCACAAAAACAAAACATTCACATACACTATATGGACAAAAGTATTGGGACACCTGACCATTACACCAAACAGCGACTTTAATTGCATTGCATTCAAATCCATAGACTTTAATATGGAGTTGGTCCCCCTTTGCAGCTTTAACAGCTTCCACTCTTCTTGGAAGGCTTTCCACAAGATTTTGGAGTTTCTGTGGGAATTCGTGTCCATTCATTCTG
>JBBJLS010019811.1:0-15218 GCA_037577275.1 Bryconaethiops microstoma
TGAAGAAACAGGAGCAGATGATTCCAGATGATCAGGCGGTGATCAGTATACTGGTGGTGCTGAATGCTGAGTGGCTAGAACTATAAAACACCCACAGATACCACTCAGTAATACAGAATACAGTGACTGATCAAAGGTACATGGCTGAGGTAATCAGGATTTAGAACAAGAACTAGCAGCAGCGTGCAAGGAACGCTCTGCGTGGTTTTGTGTCAAAAGACTCATAATGAATTTTTACATTACGTTTTTCCTTAAAGTGAATCAGGTTGTTTTTAGTTTCTTTGTCTTTATATATTGCTGATGGGACACAATAGAGTGCAGCCGATCAGAACAGATTATACATAAATATATATATGATCGGTTCTGTTTAGCTGTCTTCTATATCAGAGGTCCCTAGCTACCAGGCCACGATATCCGTCTGTGAGCCAGTTGGTACCGGGCCGCACAGAATGACAGAATAAAACAATATTTTATTGATTATCAGAGTCTGAAAAATCTTTTATTTTGACAAAACGCTCGTCTCGGTCATGTGATACGGTAGAAAATTTTGCCCACAAGCAAGAAAACATGAGTGAAAAACAAATGTCTTCGGGGAGCTTCTTCGTATTTTTTCGCGCTTTGTTTATAGTTGTATCTGTACCTGCCCGTGAAAATATTGTTTTACTTGAAACTGGTCCGTGGTGCAATAAAGTTCGGGGACTGCTGCATTAAAGGGGGGAGCAACACTGAACACTGAATTGTTAGAATATTAGCATGTCACTTTCCATAATGTCACAAAAATGGGCTCCAAATGAGCAGTTCTGGTAGATTCGTTTCCATATATGAGGTGCATGGGCTAGGATTTCTTCCATGATACTGGCCCTTTAAATTTTACTGGATGGGCTGGAAATATTGTTTTGGAGTCAGAGGTGGAGGCATATTTTGCCCCACAGTAAATGATTTTGAAAAATAACACCACCACCAACAATAATAATAATAATAATAATGTTGAAGATAAAATAAACAAAGCAACCCAGTATTTCACTGATGAGTACACCTGATAATAAGTGTGTTTGGGGGTCATTGTATTATATACATGTATTTAACACCCCCTACAGAAAGAGAGAGAGGCATATTTCTGCATATAGATGAGAGGCTGTATCCACCCGGCTGCTACTACTATTCCTACGGAAGAGATCCAGGCCAGAGACAAATTCTGCTGATCTAAAACAGTAATGAGGGCCAGAGTGGAAACCATGGGGATGTAGGTAAGGACCGAGGATATCAGAGCCGTGAAAATGATCCAGAAGGCTTTCACTTTCGACCTCTGAATGCCTTTTCTGTTTTCATGTGGCCCGGGCTGCTTCAGCGCCCTGAGCACCATCAGGCAGCTGAAGAGTTTGATGGGGAAGATCACGGCGTACTGCGCCAGGAGCACTTTGTAAAGTAGGACGGTCTCAGTAAAAAAACCGAGCACTAGAGCAAAGCTAATGTTCTCGGTCCAGATAACAACAGAGCCCACCAGCTTGTATCTCAGCTGCTTGCACTTCATGAAGGTGATGGGATGGACCACGGCAATGTAGCGCTCCACGCAGATGCAGCACTGGAACAGCGGACGTCCCAATATGAGAAACCCTCCAAATAATGGGATCAGGTTCATCAGGTCCAGCATCCTGGCGCAGAGCGCCAGAAAATACAGCACAGAGCCCAGGGAGTAGAGAGTCTCATTCAGCGCCAGGTTGAAGAAGAAAATCTCATTCCGTAGCCCCATGCGGACACTGAGCCAGAGTACGTAGGCGTTGGCCGGGAGACAAACCACAATGTTTATGGCAAACATGGCTGAAAGGATGTTTTCAGATCCTGTTAAAGAACTGTTGGATGCAACTGAAGACCCATTCATCGCTTCACGCAGCTCCTACGCCTCTGTGAGAAACAGATCAAAAGTATATATAAGTAAGTATAGCTACAAGTTGCAATGAGGGGGCCAAGCAGTCTGATGAAATAGCTGAACTTTTGCAAAAAGTATTGCAGAAATCCTACAGTTTTTATGTAGCAAAAAGTTTGTCACCAATGTTACCCTTTTTTTTGCTTATTACAATGCCCCCTAGTGGTCAAACGAGACAAAATTTATTCCACTTTTGCAATTTGGGGTCCTGAGTACATGTACCAAGTTTTGTTTTGATACATCAGAGTGTAGCTTAATTGTGAAAGCCTTTTCTTGTTTGGCAGCTTCTCTGTTTAAATTCAACTGAGCATGATCTGATCATTTGTGTGAAGCTTGGTCTGACCATTATCTGAGCCAAATTTAGCATAGATTGGACAAAGCTGTCACATACACCAGACATGTGACGTGCACGGGATAATGGAAATGACACGCGCCACAGGATATATAAATGGGAAACAAGTGGAAAATGGTGCTCAGTCATTGAGTCGCCTACCCAAAACATTGTCTCCTTGAGATCACCCTACTTCTACTGAGACCATGAGTACTCCGGTTCTACTTGCCTTCTGTGTGTGTTTTGTGAACACTGGTTCCAGTGGGAATCTTCACTCTAGTATAGAGTGTTCACGGAGCAAAGCGCGTGGTTCACCAACTCTCTCGTGTCTGTCTGCGATTGTGTTATTCTGGAGTGGTCTCTTGAGCAAGCCATGAGGTGATGCAGGCATAAAGAGTGCGTTATGTAAACATGGGTCTCCACAGAGCAGCCATAGACATCAGGGTGTCATCAGTTTTGCAACATGCAAAAAGAGCAGCAGAGCTTTTGATAACAGTGTTTGCATTCCACAGTCAAATTCTGCTTACATTTATTTTAAATAATTGTGAGCTAAACATTTGAACAGTGTGTCAGAATAATAACATAACATCATATGTTACATCACTGTATTGGTGTAAAAGGGAGTTATATAATATAGTATAATATAATATAATATAATATAATGTAGTATAATAAGTTGTAGGAATTGTAACGATGACTGTGCAGTTCTTTGCTTGTTGCTCTGTTTCCTTTCAGGTATCCTGCAGCTCTTCTTAAGGAACTGCAAGCTTTTCTCTTACCTTCCTTATCATTAACCTGCCGAGAGGGTTTAATTACAGTTTCATGATCTTTTGACCTAATTTTACACCCAGTGATGTTTAAGGTGTTGCTGTTGTTCTGTAGACTTTTACTGAGAGAGTTGTTTAAAATATTGGTACAAAAAACTTAAGGAAACATCATCTTCACTATGATTGCAACCGCTATTCACTATTCATATTTAGTAGATCTTGCAACATGTATAATATCAATAATGATAATGATTATTAATGGTAGTAATTCTTCTAACTTAATAGTAATTAATGAAAATAGTAATTATTGTTATTGCTATATTCTTTTTTATATTAATAATGAAAAGGATTATTATTATTATTATTATTATTATTATTACTGTTTTTGAGAAATAACACCATCACCACCACTGCTATTACTACTACTAATAATGATAATAATAACAATAATAGTAATAATAATATTAACAACAATAATTATAATGATTATCATAACAGCAACAACAACAACAAAAGAACAAACAACAACAACATTACTAACAACAAAAACAACAACAACAGTTATTATATCTATTCTTATTATTTGATCATAAACAGCTATTAAACAGACAAACAAACAAACAAGTGATCAAACACACAGAACCAGTATGCTTGAATATCAGCAGTACAGTTGAGGAAAATCAAAGCTTGTTTTACACTAAAAGAAACGAAGCACAAGATAAACAAAGAACGAGTTACAAAAACCACACAAGCTGTGATGGCAAGTCATAATATTGGATGAGAGGAATAAAGAAAAATAACCCATCAGTAACTCAAAGACTGTGTTACTGATACAGTAATGAAACAGTGCAGTAAATTTTGCTGCAACCAAAATCAAAAGGCTCAATTAATATTTCTTATGAACCATCGATATCAAATTTCAATAGAAGGGATGCATTTAAATGAATAAATTATTAATTCTGACCTGACTGTCATCAAGGTGCTTTCCTTGTGTGTCTGGTTCACGTTATGAATGTGTGTTTGTTTTTGTGTTTGTGTGTGTGAGGGAGAGAGAGAGAGAGTGAGAGAGAGAGAGAGACAGAGAGAGCAGAGCGAGAGAGAGAGAGAGAGAGAGAGAGATACAGAGAGAGAGAGAGAGAGAGAAAGACACAGAGAGAGAGGGAGACAGAGAGAGACAGAGAAAGAGAGAGAAAGAGGAGAGCAAGAGAGAGAGAAAAAGAGGGAGAGAGAGAGAGAGAGAGAGAGAGAGAGAGATAGAGAGAGATTAATGTAGTTGACAGTAGCAGTAACAGCACTAGTGTGAGTGAACACAGTATTATACAGAGTTTTTAAAAATGCAATGGAATGCAATGATTGAGGGAGACTGGAATAAATAATTGTGCAAAGCAGTGAGTAGCAGCAACAGGATTAGAAACGATATACAGTGTATCAACACATAAAGGGTATTTACAGTGACAGTTGGGGAGTAAGTGCTGTTTGTTTATGGCAGAACAGTTTTGTCTGTGTATGCAGTGTGATTGTGAGAAAGGAAGCAGTTCAGTTCAGATTGTTTGTGTGTGATGTACAGTTAGTTATTCAGATCTGATTTAGGAGTCTGACGGCCTGTGGTATAAAAACTTTTTTGCTGCAAAACCTTATGCCAGATGATACGAAGAGAGGATAGGTCTGAAGGATATGTGAGGAGTGTGTGGGGGAGAAAAGGGTGTCTGAGGAGCGTGTGAGGGAGAAGAGGGCGTGTGAGGAGTGTGTAAGGAAGATGAGGATGTGTGAGGAGTGTGTGAGGGAGAAGAGGGTGTGTGAGAGTTGTGTGGATGCTACGTGTGGTGTAAATGTCTGTGACAGAGGGGAGAGAGACCTCGATGATCTTCTCAGGTATCCTCACTCTTCTCTGTAGGGTCTTGTGATGTGATGCTGCACAGTGTTTGAAACACCGTGATTCAGCTACAGAGAACCCTCTCTGCAGTTTCGCTGTGGAACGTGCTGAGTATTGGGGGTACCCTCTCTCCAGTCTCTGCAGCAAGGCGCTGCTGGGCCTTTTTTGTGATGAAGTTGGTTTTGAGGGTTCATGTGAGGTTCTTTGGCTCCTCCTCTCTGTGCGCCTCCTCGTCGTTCCTGCCGATCAAACCCACCATGTTCATGTAATTATTGATTTGTGTCGTGCACTGATCAACACATTAAAGCCACCACAGTTGAGTTGAAGAGTACTGATGTTCTGGTTTCAGAGTCTCCAAATTCCCTAGATCATAATCTGACGGAGCTTCTGTGGAATGTGTTGGACTAACTAGTCCATGGAGGTCAAACGTCACGCACTTAAAGGATCTGCTGCTGCAAAACCACAGAGTCCTTCAGAGTCTCTTGTGGGGTCCAGACCTTAATGGGCCAGAACTGTTCTGAGGGCATGAGGGGGGCCAACAATATTAGGCAGGTCGTTTTAATGTTGTGGCTGATTGGTGTCCATGTACATTTTTGGGAGAATTTTGTAGACTAACAAGATGCTTGTTGCCTGGGGAACGGTGTTGACGAGGTGCATCATCACCCACTGCTCTGAGGTCGTTGGATTGGTTTTCCACACTCAGTTTATTTTCCACCCTGGCTGAGTTTACACTGCTACCTATATTTACCACAAAATTTGCCGCAAGCCACACCTAAATTTGAATCACATTTACTTGTTTAGTGCTTTTTACAGCAGGTGTTTTCACAAAGCAGCTCAAAGTCCAAGTGAGCAAAAGGCAATTGGCAAAAAACTCCCCTAAATTCTGTATTTTTCACTTTGGAAGGTATATAAATTATTTTTTGCAAGTGTCCCCAGTTATGTCCCCCTAAATGCATGCTCTGCTTTCAATTTGGGATAACTCCCAGTGGTGAAAAATTCCTGAAAGTATAGTTTAAATAAACACATCATGTATAATTATTTTATATTTTATAATAGTAGATAGATAGATAGATAGATAGATAGATAGATAGATAGATAGATAGTTAGATAGATCTTCATCTCAGTAAAACTTGCAACACATTATATTAAAAACAGTAATAATTAAATAACAGTAATAATCACATTGTTATATTTACAATCATTATTCAGTATTTTAACAGCATTTGTGACTGAACTGATGAATAAACTTTTTTTTTTACATTTTATTTGAAATATTTCTTTTGGTAACAGTTTGACACAATGTAAAGAACATTTTCTAATCAATAAATGGTAACAAGTCAAAAATGATGCAGACACATGAAATTTAGTAACAAATCTACTAACAAATCTATAAATAACAAAACAATGAGTACAGTGTTTCCGTTTCCAGTAATCATTTTGTATTTTTATGTATATTATTTACACATTATACACATTCACTAAATCTATTTTTTGTATAATTTCAGCCTCTTACCGTAATTTCTTTTTTTTCAGTCTTTATTATTTATTGAACACTGGTGTAGCTTGGTGACGAGAGGTCAGGTTGAAAGCCTTGTTCGCTGTGACATAATTAACATATCAATCAAATAAGAGCATAAACATAAAAATGGGGGAAGATTAACATGTCTGTCTGAGTTTATCACTTCCTACCATCACAAATTCACACAAAAAGCTTAAAAAAGCTTATTTTAGAACAAAGCAATCAATTCTATATGACGAGCTACGTGACGTGGAGTCAGGCTGGTTTGGTACCATGCTGTTGTACGATACTGTCACTGTTAAGATGAAACTCTGTACCTCCAAAGTTTGCTGCAGGTTGAAGGTAATTTTTGACCATCTTAATTGGCCTTTTCATTGTAAAATGTAACCATAATGACATTCATCCATCCTCTGTGCTGGGGAGGTGATAGGATGAAAGACTGATACAGTAAAAAATATGTTTTTTCATAGACAAAAAAAAAAGATAAAAGAAAAATACATTTGATCAAACATGACAAAAAAGAATTTGCAAGGTTTTTCCTGATGGCGATGGTAGGTTTTATCAGGTTCTTCTGCAGCAAGTTCAATCTGAATATTTGATGAATTAACTACTGTTTTATGACAGAATGGTAAACGAGTGAGATGAGAGGCTGCATAAACCCAGCGACAATAACTACGACCAGAGAAATCGACCAGGCCAGGGCAAACTTCTCCAAAGAAAAAACATAATGGAGCATGAGGGACATAACTACAGGAATGTAGGTGAAGAAACAGCAAGTCATGACCATGACAACGATCCTGAAAGCCTTTACTTTTGACTTTTGAATGCCTTTTCTGTTTTTCTGTCTGTCACTTGGGCCGGTCTGCTTCAGCACCCTGAGCACCATCACGCAGCTGAAGAGTTTGAGCGGTAAGATCACGCTGTAGAGCGCTAGGAGAAAATTCCAAGTCCAAGATGAGATTCCTGTTTGCATGGAGGCTACAGCAAAGCTAAGGGTTAAAATCCAGACAACAGATGAGCACACAGGCCTGTATTTTAGCTGTTTGTGCCTCATGAAGGTGATGGGATGGACCACGGCCACGTAGCGCTCCATGCAAATGCATAACTGCAACAGCGGCCGACCAGCTTGGAGAAAGCTTCCGAAAAAACCCACTGCATTCACGAAGATGAAGCAGTGAAAGTATAAAATAAACAGAAGCAGAACAGAGCCGATGGAGAACACCGTCTCATTCAGTATCAGGTTGAAGAAGAAGATCTCGTTCTGGAGGCCCTGCTGAACGCTGAGCCAGAGGATGTAGATGTTGGCCGGGAGACCAAGCGCGACATTAATGGCCAGTGTGCCAACGAGGAGATCATGCATTCTCAGGTCACAACTTGTGAAGTTTGAGGAGCTGTTGGACGAGAACAGCAAGTCTCTCATCTTGGCTCGTCTCTGAGGAACAGATCAAAAGACACTTGCAAAATATACTCAGGTCAGGTCCTCCTACCTTGTATCTACACTCATTGTCCATTTCAATATCCACTTTCCAGGGACACGGACACGGAAGTGGTGATGGTGGTGAGGGTGTGGATCATGCCCTGGAGGTTTTAAACACTGTCCGCTCTTTTAGACACACCTACATTTTTGGTGCACCTTGCAGGTGTGAAGTGTATGACGGTTTGTCTGAGGTGGCCATGGTTTGTGCTGGTCGTCCCCGAGTCCTTCAGCAGGAGCCTGTTGGCTATTCTCAACCCAGGAGTGATGCTGAGGTGTTTAAAACTGTCGTTGTTCACTGATTTATATAAAATCAATGTCATTTTTTTAACCAGGTGTAGTTGAGAATAAACATCTGACCATACATTGTTCAGAATGAAGAATTTTGACCTGGTAGCTTCATTACCATAATTATAAAGAACATTGATTAACCATCACTTGGGCAGTTGACACCATTATGGCTTGCATTAGAAGCACAATTTGATTGATTGATTGGTTGAATGCCTATTGTCTGGTTTATTAAGTTGATCATAGTCACCATTCTTCAGAGAAGGCAGTTTTTTTGTGGGATTCCATCTCCACCAATAAAGCTTCTCTCCAAATGTACTTTCAGTGCAGTTCATTTACTTAAAAGAAGATCAAAATCCAACAACTTGTACAAGTGCAACACACACTACTTCACTTCAGTGTCATTGCTGTTCTGAGAAAGATTAATTGCCCAAAAAATACCTGACCTAAGCTACATTTTAAGTCATTCAGATTTTGTTTGGACAGGCACATGTTCAGTTCGGTATAAGTCCCTGCTGAAATGTGATATTATGGTTGGGAAGAGATGATTCAGGATGCTCTATGTGAAGAAGGCGAGGTGGTGGAGGCAGTGTGATACTCTGAGTTATGTTCTACTGGAGAACCCTGGGTCCTGCATTCCTGTGGACGTTCCTTTGACACCTAAACACTGCAGACCAAGTTCTCCATTCATGGAGATGCTGTTCCTGATGGCAGTTTCTCTTTCAGCAGGACGACCCCCCTACACTGCAAACACTGTTTAGTTCTATAAGATCTCAAAGATCTCAATCTGATCGAGCTTCTGTGGGACAAACTAGTCTGATCCATGGAGGAACCACCTCACAGCTTACAGGACTTATAGGACCTGCTGCAGAACCACAGACCTTCAGAGGTTCGTGTGGAGTCCAGACCTTGACAGGTTAGAGCTGTTTTAGCAGTGGGACCAACAGTATTAAGCAGGTTGTTTTAATGATCTAGTGAAAAGTCAGAGTAGTAGAGGAAAGATAACGCAGAAAAGTCACATTCTATATTAAACAAGGATGACTAAAGCTTGTTAAAGACATTCCAAGTTTATTGGAATTGTGTAAATGTTGGTTCATTAACATCTATTTGGCTTTGTATGTGTTCCAGTCCCAGGGTTGTCTGGCCACAGGACCTGTTAAAGTTCCAGCGGCACCTGACGAAAGCACCCTCTCCCATTTAAATTTCCAGTGGCGTCTGACCACAGCACCCTGTCCCAGTTGTAGTTTAATGCCGAAAATTATTTTATCACGTGTTAATGCAAGTTTTTAAAAAATCCTTTTATTTTGAAAGTTCATTGCTTTTTGTGCTTGTGGGTGCATGCAGCACGCAGCTCTATTTCTCAGCTGGTTTTCGCCAGCGTCAGGTGTCCCATTCATGAACAAAAGTAATGTTACGCCTGACCATTACACCAACAGGGACTTTAGTGACACTGCATTCAGATACACTGCATTCAGAGACTTTCATATGAAGTCTGTTCTAATGGTTGAAGTCTGTTCTGCAGCTGTTCTGCAGCTGATAACTGTGTAACTGTGTTAAAGGGACACTGCTGTTAAAAAGCTCCTTATTTGTTTAAAATGTTTAAAACAAATATTATTGCAGTTTTGTTCATACAGCAGAACTTTAAAAATAAAAGTGCACAATACACTACTTTTGAATTATTTATTTTCTCATATAACAATGAGATTAATCGCAGAAAACCATGCAATTAATTGTGATTACAAATTGTAATCATTGCCCAGCATTAATATATATATATATATATATATGTATATAACTCCATCCGTGTCAACGTTCTTGACAGTGAAAACAATGTTACACTATGCAAAATGGTTGTTCACCTCAGGGTACAGTCAAATTTTGTTTTTCTGTCTCTTAAAATATATTATTAGTCCCGGGTGTGGCTGAAAAAGTTCAGTTAAGGCTACAGCCTCCCTTAATAGAAAGATCTCAAACAGCTCTAACGAACTGCCCCATGATCCCGTATCAGCATACAACAGGCACGTCAGAGAAACAAATTAAATGAAAGATAAAGACAAAAATGACATAAAAATCATATGTCGCTGCATAATGCAATTTTTATTGCTAAAGATCAGTCGGGATGGAAATGGCTTGCTGAGCAGCAAAAAGCAAAAACTATTGTACACATTTTTATTTTAGCAATGACACAGGAAGGAAATTGTTAGAGCCATTTCATTAACAATTTAAAAATGCATATTTAGGCATTTTTGACTTACCATTTTAGAAATATTTGTCATTCAATTCTGAATTGTTTGTAATAGCCTATCTGAGCAATTTTATATATTTGCATGTGCTGTTATGTAAGAGTAAGGAACTTTAATATGTAAGTATTGCTTTAAGTGATGCATTTTTTTAGTTGACTGCTGAGTTAGTGTAAGAGAAAGTTTGAAGTCAAGACTTTTATTTCTGATACGTGTGGCATGCAAAAGACCTTCGAGGTTTAGGGCTGGTGAGTCGGCGTGCCGTACTCACATTAAAGTCAAAAGACTGGCTCAGAGCACGATGGAGAGAAGACTGGGCTAACTCAGAAAGAAGAACGAATTTAGAGGGCACTGTCGGCTGGGCCAAGCGTTTCTGGTATCAGGTCTGACATCTTCTCCGTTTAAATTAATCTGCTAGCGACTCTGATTAGGCCATTAACCAACCGTCGGAAAGTGAAAATTCACAAAACGGTATGGCAGAGAAGAACGTGGATGCACTTGATGGCCAAAAGGGGGCGCCAAAGCCAACGGAAAAGGCTGTAGAGGAGAAAATAATCTCCTGAAACCCGGCCCATCATTTATGTCCTTTATAGTAGACATTTTCTTCAACTTTATCCTCCCTAAGTATTTGGATGTACCCCATAAAGCCCGATAGTATTCTGTAGAGGACATCATGGGCTTTCCAGTGATGTGTCATGTGATGGGTCCTGTTGTCCTCTACAGTGGACATGCTGGGAAATTAAAATAAAAAATATATTCAAAGAAATTTTAATTGTAAGGTGTTTTTTAGGCCTAAATAAATAGGAAATCACACAAAAAAAGAAATTGTAAAACACTTTTTTTCTTTGGTTCTCAGGAGGATAAATAGATTAAAAGGCATGCAAAATGGAAAGCTGGCACAGTTAACGAAGGAAAGGAATAACATAGAAAAATGGAAGCAAGATTAATTCAATGATGATATCATAAAAGAGGAAGCTTTGCTTGAGTTTGAAAGACATTTTGGAGAGTATAAACGTCTGAATGAAGAATTATGTGAGGTGTTAAATGAAGACGACCAGAAGCCTGATCAGGATACATATGATATCAGATGTGCAGAGTTAAGGTCGTTCATACACGAAACCAAGAAATGGATTGCAAGTATTAAAGGGGGTTCTCGAGACTATGAAGATGATGTTAGACCTCATGATAGCATTTCTAATTCCAGCTCTGTTGTAAGTCATGCAACTCAACTATCCAGCACCAGTTCAGCTTAAAGCAGAACGTAAAGCGTTGTTAGCAAAAGCGGCAGCTATGAAAAGGAAAGAGGAACTTGAGCAAGAAGTTCGCTTGAGAGCTAAAAAGGAGCAGTTGCAAATTGAAACTGAACTTGCTGTTTCAGATGCCAAGTTGAATGTCTATGAAGAGTTTGAAGATGCTCATGGACCTATGGATGAGTCCGTAAAGCCATCTGTAAAGCCCAGAGATGGGTCTGTGTACTGCACTGGCAAAAAAAGAAAGGCACAACAGTGAGGACCATGAGCATCAAGGATCTGGTAAACCTTTGCCTGTTTTCAATCCAAAAACAGCTGCACCAGTTGATTCTTCAATCAGAAGAAAAGCAGCAAGGCCTCTAGGAGATAATGCTCGGCATACTGTAACAATCCTCACCTTATTTAAAAGCAGTAAGGCCGTTAACTACTCTGAAGGTACAAGGAAAAAAATCCACCAACACATGCCGTTACCTTCATACCATGTATTATACCAAAACAGACATATATTTACACATTTCCCCCCACAGCCAACCCACCCAGTCCATATATACAACAGTAAATATATAGAATAGTCTCTCAAGTTTGTCTGTTTCAGACTTAGTCTTTTTAGGCCTACCAGCCCCGACTCTTAGTCCCGGCTTAATTCTTTAAAGAGGATGTTCAGTAGAAATCCAGTCTTCTTTCAGGAGTATAAGGGATTTATGGGCAATATCTTTGAAAAAGGCTACGCCACAAGAGATTCCAATAAAGCAGTTGAGTCGCAATGATGGTAGAGTATGGTTTATCCCGCAACACAGGGTATACAATCCAAAAAAAAGAAAGCTGCCGCACAGTCGTGTTTGATTGTGTGGCAACTTACCAGGGAATGTCACTAAATGACCAGTTGTTACAAGGACCTGATTTTACGAATACTCTTATTGGGGTGCAGCTGGGGTTCAGGCATGAGCGTGTTGCCCTGATGCCGGATATCGAATCCATGTTCTATTAAGCGCGGGTCCCAGATGAAGATACAGATCTGCTGCGCTTTCTGTGGTGGCCAGGCAGTGATCTAAATAAGGAGGTGGTAGAGTATAGGATGTGTGTACATCTGTTCGGAGCCACATCATCTCCCAGTTGTGCTTCGAATGCGCTTAGAAGAACAGCCGAAGATGCAGCTGTAACAACCCCACCAGAAGCTATTCAAACAGTGCTCAAAAACTTCTATGTGGATGACTGCTTGAGGTTGGTTGCCACAGAAGCTGAAGCTGTTAACCTGGTGAGGGAACTGATTATGTTATGTGACAAAGGCGGGTTCCACTTGACTAAGTGGGTAAGCAACAGTAAGACCTTACTGTGCTCCATCCCTGGCAATGTAAGAGCAGTTGAAGTTAAAGATTTAGATTTACAGCAGGGCGAACCGACAGTTGCGATTTTGTTGCAGGGCCGTTTTATACTCGGCGCTCATTTAATTTCTGTTCTTTCCGAGCAGAAAGTTTTCACGTTCTTTGTCCTTGTTTTCTATTTGGTAACCGGTTGGAATGAGTTTAATGAAGGGTTCCCTTTTTAAAGGAAGCATAACAAACACTACTGTATTTTAAATAACATTTTGAAAGGCTTACTTGCGTCATAAACTAACATTTAAATCGAAACCAGCGTTGTTCCTGTTTATAGTTATCTTCGCTAAAAAATCTGAAACGTTTCTGAACTTTCTCGAATTCTAGATTAATAATTTCACTTACCATCAACCATAGAGTCCGAACACACTGACACAAAATGGCAGACGTTTATCCAAAATTAGAAACTTCTCCAGCATGCGCAGAAAAATAATATATTCGTTACAAACTAATCTTCATTCTGAAAACGATGATTTTTATATTCAGTGCTGAAATGAACGGAACTAAAGTGAACTCCACCTAGTTAAATAATACACATTAGCCCAACATTTTACATTTTGGAACATATACTGTACATTTGAACATATACAATTTAGAACATATACCCTATTCATGTTGGAACAACATAATGTATTGTACTGTGTCAAATATTGCTTAGTTTTATTTTTTAGAGTATAGGTGTTTGATGTCTAAAAATAATCTGTAAAATAAATGTATTTTGCGGTTGAACCTGTGGTGGGATTATTTAATTGAAGATTTTAATTTTGAAAAAAATCTGTAAAATGACAGTACTTCTCAGCTGAACTTTCAGTGCTGTCAGTTTATCGAAGGTGTTTTGTTGCAATAATTTAGGAGAAATCTGTAAAATAACTATCTGATGAAATTTTAGAATTGCTCTTTTAATCATAATAATAGGCAAAAAACTGTAAAATAAAATTCTTTATCTGCTAAAACTCTAGAATAGCTCTTTTAATTAAGGTTTTTGATCGTAATAATAATAATGGGAAAAACCTGTAAACGGAATTTGCCTGGAAATTTCCCTAGAAAAGCTTAATGGGTAATTTTTGTATATTTAATGTGTTTTCACTTCATTTAAAATAAAACCGTTTACTTTAAATTCACGTGTTTTTTTTGGCAGCTGTTGCTGCCAGTCATTTTACCATTTTTTACGACTTTTTATAGTGTAGCTAAAACAGCAATCTGTTTGTTGTCTAGCGGGTTTTTAAAAAGTATTAAATAATGTGTGTTTAAACTAATTGTCCTACTAGATTTCCCCTGAAAAAATAAATTCTGGACCAAGTATACAGCGCTGTAGTTCCGATGGTGCACGTATTGCGTAAACACTTTCTCAAATTGTAAGTTGCTACTAGTATCCTTCATGACATCATCAATAATTAACAAAATGTTTTTAGTCACAGGTAGGAGTTCGACATCATCTAGAGGGCCGGGTAACCCTTCTATGAATCTTAATTTCTCTTAGCTTCAGCAAATCGTCATAAAGAGGTTGCCAGCAGTAATATATGTACACAATATTTTCAGTTTTATCACTAATTACATTGTTGGCATTTGCAATCAACATCTTTACAAAAAATGTTTTTCCAGAGTTTTAAGGCCTACTTATTACACACAAGAATGGTAGCATCTCTCAATCCCATATTAAATTTGTGCATTAATACAACAGCTCAGTACCCGTAAGGCAAAGTTGAGAAATCAGCGAACAGCAAGCTTGTTGTACACCGCTCTGAAACATTTTACCAGTGATTTGTTTTTTTTTTATCACACATAATGTTATCAGTATGCGCACTGCTGTTTCGATCGCTGTTTCTTCTTACCACGGTGTGTCTAACCTGATCACTTTTGAGTGATCAGTCTGACCGCTACCCCAGTCAGCAAAACATCGCTAAAACAGTGCTACATCCTCTGAGACAAATGAAGTGTGTAACGTCATACTCATCACCGAATATGTACCTTACAAACTGCTCAGGATCTTTCAACATCTCTGTCAAATGCAGGTTCTCACACATGGAAAAAACGCTCCCATAGGGAATTAAGGAGAAGTTTGTTTATACTACGCTAGTAGTATGTATCCTACACCTTCTGTTAAATTAAATTTATGACCTGTCAAATAAGATTTATGACTGTGTATAATTTATGACCCTTGATTTATGGTTAGTCATAA
>JBBJLS010019831.1:0-15217 GCA_037577275.1 Bryconaethiops microstoma
CCCACACACACACCCACACACACCCACACACACCCACACACACCCACACACATCCACACACATCCACACACATCCACTATGAGCAGGTTTCTCTTCTGAGCTGTTTCACGGTTTTAAAGCTGACGCTCAGTTGCGCATGCGTGAACCCGAAGCGTGGTTTGATTCGAATATGGCTGCCTCCATGCTCAACCGTTCTGACCTTTACACAAAAACAGCAACATTCGCAAAAAACTGCCCAACACACACCTTAACACCAATTATTCAGCACATACAGCTACAACGGTTTTAACTGTCATTTTTCAACTCGCTCCACTAATGATTATTAGTTCTACATCCCTACACGTGTATGTGCGTTTGTGTGGTCACAAAAACCTCCTAACCGTGCAATTTAAACGCAGTGCATCGCAATTAATTGATATTTTAGTTTAAATTGGAGCTGGACCGTGTTTGGGTCACGGGAGGCTCTTGCAGGATCTATCTGGGTGAAAGGTCAGCTCCTGTAAATTTGCTCAGGATCGAACCTCGCTTTGTTTCTGCTCGGATTTTGGGTTTAAGCTGGTTTTTGAGCTCCAGCGTCTGGGGGCGGGGGTCTTGGGGGTGCAGGAGAAATGGGATTTAAAAATAGAGAGAGGTTATTTCAGGTAAGGGAGCACTTGCCGTTCACACCGGCAGCGCTCTAAGCCATGTGAAGGTCAATGAGGAGCACAAAGGAGGCTGAGGGAAGGTTGAATCGCATGTAAAGGTCTTATAAAGTGTGTGCGTGTGTGTTCTGAAGGAGAATGTGCAGATTTTCTCCTTCAGAACCCCCAGTGTGCTCGGTGAGCCGGGACGAGATGTTCTCGATGGCTGAGAGGCTAAAACTCTAAACGTGTTTGGTATATTCAATGCAAAACGTGGGTAAATTGATTTTTGGTGAACGACTCCTTTAAACCCCCACTGTAATGTAGACAAAAACTGAACGTAGAGGCTAAAATCCCCTGAGCTTCTATCATCTGAGCTTCTATCATAGACGGATAGACATATAGAGAGAATGCACATATAGGGAGATTTGGCTTTGCAGTGGACCTATAAATGTAATGTGTTAAAAGTTTCATGAAGCTCCATTGTAGAAAACGTGGATAAATGTCAGATTTTTGGTGAAATATTCCTCTAAACCCTGCAATGCAATTTGCATAGGGGTCACTGAACCTAAAGAGAAAGTGCTAAACTAGAGCTAGTGGCTAAACTTCTCCTGAAAATGGGTTTTAATCTGTTATAAAGACAGTCTCGTTTAAATATAATAAATATAGTTAGCTTTTAAGCTATCCCTGGTGAAATGGACCTACCCAGGACGTCTGCGGAGCGGTGTCGGGCGATGAAACAGGCGTCGTCCCCGTAGCACATGCCCTTCTTCAGGATGCCCTTCCGAAAGTCTTTCCCGAAGCCACAGCTGGCCGTCACCAGGCTGTAGTCTCGGCCGTCTGTCTGAGAGAGTCCGCCCAGCACGGCCCGGGCTACGATCCGCCCGTAGGAGAGCACGGACAACATCCCCACTCCCCTCCGCTCTACCGCTCTATCGCCGGCCCGCCGGCCCGGAGCGGCACCACCGGGAGCGGACCTTCACTCAGACGGTCCTGCAGCGGACTGCTCCTGCGGTCCTGCCGGGGTCTGCGGAGCAGAGGCTATTCAGTCCGGTTCGGTTCTGTTTCTGAAGGTTGGTTTGAATCTTCAGCCGGTCTCACGGTGCTCCCTCACTACCGTCATCTTCGCTCGCGCACAAACACAACACCACCGCGCCGTGAAGATATGGGGGGCGGCACATACGGGTACACGGGTCACGTGGCTTCCACCCGTCACAACAATCGCGCTCCTCGAATTTTAGTTAACCCCTCACCGCCTCATCACTTTCCGTTAAAGCATAGCTTCATGGTGACGCCGCTGACAACTTTCCATTAAAGCTGAGCCACACGGTTGCGTCGCCTGACTACTTTCCATTAAAGTGTGCTGTCACGCAGTGCTGCCTATTTCCCCTTAAAGTGTATGGTGACATGGTTACGTCGCCTGACCACTTTCCATTAGAGCACAGCCACACATTTGTGCCACTGGAACACTTTCATATTAAAGCATAGCCACACACTTGTGCACCCTTACTATTCTCCCCCAAAATGAACACTCACGCGGTTATATCGCCTGGCTGCTTTCCGTTAAAGCGTATCATCACAGTTGCACCAGCTGATTATTTTCATTAGAAAATCGCACCACACGTTTGCAATGCCTGGCTACTTTCCATCAACACTTAGACACAGGGTTGTGCCGTCTGACCACTTTCCATTAAAGTGTAGCCACATTTGTGACAGGCATCACATTTACCAGACGCTTTTATCCAAAGCGACTTCCATTCCCTAACAACATGGGACAGCCTCCCTGGAGCAACTTGGGGTTAAGGGTCTTGCTCAGGAACCCAGTGGGGGTGCTGAAGGTAGGATTCGAACCCATGACCTTCTGGTCCAGAGGCAAGTACCCTACTCTACCACTAGGCCACCACCACCCCTGACTGCTGTCCATGTTGTCCACCACAGCATAATTTCTACTAAAGTGTAGACACGCAGTTTCGCTGCCTATTTTCTATAAAAGCATAGCCACATGGTTGTGCCACCTGACCACTTTACATTAAAGAGTACCATCACACAGTTGTGCCACTTGACTATTTTCCCTTAAACTGTATAGTCACACAGTTCCGCTGCCTGACTACTTTCCATTCATGCTATGCTAACACTGCTAACTGCTAAACAACAGTCATTAACACGCTCAGGGCAACACAAAAAAATAAAAGATAAGACAATAGAAAAAAATAAAAATACTGACAATGAACAATGGTGTAATAAAATCACAAGAACATTATTATAACAAAATAACAGTGTAACACTGACATTGCTGTGTGTAAGATTCAGTGTGCTTTACCTGCAGATCACCAGTGCAAAAAGATATAAGAATTGTGTATAATTTAGATTTTTAAAATTATTTACTTATTCCCCAGGATTAAAAAAAACATGGCAATAGTTACAGAAACTAATTTAGGTCTGAAAAAATAATGGGTACGAACCGAACTATTTACAAAAATTGAGAAAGAATGCATCAAAATAAAGTCACAAATGATTGAGTCGTTAATGGGCATATCTCATTTCGCGTTCTACACTCCACATTGTGCACTAGGTAGGGATCAAAACTTTCTACTTTCTCCGGCACCTATATTGTGCATAATGTGGCTAACAAACAACCATTTTGCATTTAGCTACGTGTGTACGATTAATTAGTGGATACACTGCCATCTTTTTGGGCAAAAGTCACTATTTTTTAAACTTATAATGTGCACTATATAGGGAGTAAGGGGCGGTTTGAGAAAGAGCCCATGGAGACGGGGGTGGCATGGCCGGTTGCTAAGCATGGCCGTTGTGTTTTGCGTGTTGGTTTTGTTCTCGTGTTTTGTTGAAACTGGAGCAGAACCGGACCCTAACACCACTGTCGTCCAACCGAACCGAACATGGCTGGACTGGGTCGAGTCTCTGGAGGCTGAAGAGGAAAAAACAACTTTATCTCCGGTTTCGATGAGGGCGGCAGCAGACCTGGCCGCCACCAGCACCGCTCCCACCGCTGAGCCTCCTGAAACCACAGTCGAGAACAGAGCGACCCGGCTGGACACCGCGGGCCTGCCTCTCCCGCTGACTGGAGCCCTACCCAGCCCGGTCTCCACAGGTACTGACACCTTAAGTACACATAGCAGAGTCACCCAACAACTCCACAGGTACTGACATCCTCAGCACACACAGTAGAGTCACCCAACAACTCCATAGATATTGACACTTTCAGCACAGAGTGTCTGTCTACGTGTCTGTCTGTCTATATATATATATATATATATATATATATATACACATATATCCAGCTCCTTGTCTCTGTTTACATATTTGTCTGTCTGTGTAACTCTATTTGTCAAAATGTCTGTCTGTCTGCCTGTCTTTACATTTTAATGAAAGTATTTGCAAGTGTGTAAATAAATATTTGGACAGTTTTCTGTGAGTGTGGAGCTCTAAAAGCAGGTAAAAGTGCTGACAGTGAGTCTGATCTCTCTCTCCAGTGTCAGATCTCTGTCCCTGCAACATCCAGACTGATCAGTGTGACCTGAACTGCTGCTGTGACCCGGACTGCTCTCAGGAACTGGCCCTCTTCACACACTGCTCCGTCCAGAAAGTCATGTACGTTTTTCAGCTCGACACTAATGCTGGGAACCGAAAGCAGGTTCCAGGATAGAACTTATAAGAAAATACTGGGTACCTTTTTTTAAAGAAAAAAATTGGTTCCACTCATCAGTTTCTAAACACTACATTTTTTGAGGAAACTGTTTTAGGTGAATATGTGTATCACTGTATAAATATTTATTTAAAATTTTAGTTAAGCATTTAAATCCTATTACTGCTGGCAATGTTCAGATATTTTTTGTTATCTAAACATTTGTCTTTCTTTTTTTTTTTTTACTTTTGTGGGCTCGAAATGAGGAACCAGAACACTATGCAGAATTAGAATCGATAAAAATACTAGATACAAGAGCTTCACTCTTCTCACTCTCCTCCGCTCCTCAACATCAGCACTGTTTATGGAGTCTTGCGCTCTTTTATTGGGAGATAATCACTTACATATCGTACAGTCTAACATAATCATACTGTGTTTAAAATACATACAGTACAGTCTAACATTACACTCTGTTTAAAATACATACAGTACAGTCTAACATTACACTGTGTTTAAAATACATACAGTACAGTCTAACATCACATCATGTTTAAAATACGTACAGTACAGTCTAACATAACTTTGTTTAAAATAACTGTCAGTACATGGTTCAGCACTAATGATATTGATTGTTGTGTTGCAGTGGTGATCCCAGGCTGTGCAGCCAGGTTGCTGCTCTCTACTCCCTCAGCACGACAGCAAAGGGGTTATCACAGGTGCAGCAGTCCATTCAGACCCAGATCAACCCTGATTTTTTCTGTATACAGGCGGCTAACTGTAAGTACATCAGCTTTAGTGTTGCTGAGAGCAAACGGCTGAATGTATAGCTGAATGTAGTAACCAGGGGAGAAATGATACATATATTGTTCAAGATTCAATATTCTCATATTTTTAACAAAATTTGAATGAAGAGAAGTAATGACTGTATTCAGTTTGGACTGGGATAGGTGTTTGTTAATGAAATGATTCATTCTGGGCAACGATTAATTCAATTTAAAAAAATTTCTGTTGTTATATGCGTTCTTAAATAATGAATTCAAAAGTAGTGTATTGCATTTATTTTAAAAGTACTGCTATATGAACAAAAGTTCAATAACATTTGGTTTGCAAACACTTTAAACAGTAAGGTGCTTTTTAACAGCAGTGCTCCCTTTAACACAGTTACACAGCTGCACTTAAAATATGTCTGTAAATCTCAACTTAAACATTAATGTAATCAAATCAAATATAAAACCAAAGCTATTTACCACTGCAGGGCATTCATGTTTTATATAGTTTTAAAAAAACAAGTTCCCCTCAGAGGGGGGTGGAACCATTATAGCAGCTGTAAAGGGGAACCAAATCCATATGAAAGTCTATGTATCTGAATGCAGTGTCATTAAAGTCTTTATTGGTGTAATGATCAGGTGTCCCCAATACTTTTGTCCATATAGTACATATATACACTTTTTTCCCTTCTGGACAACAGCCGTGACGTATAGAGCTGCGTGCTGCACGCACCCACGAACCGAAAAAAGCACAGAGCTTTCACAATAAAAGTAACTTTAAAAAAATGTATCAATACATGATAAAATGATTGTCGCCATTAAGTAAATAATGCATTAACAAATTAACATGTTAACTTGCCCAACCCTAGAAATGATCTAACTGTACCTATGTATATGTATCCGTGTGTGTGTGTGTGTGTGTGTGTGTGTGTGTGTATTTATGTATAAATGTGTGCATTGTGGAGAATGAGCATTCTGTTAATTAATTGTATTCAATTATGTACACACACACACACACACACACACACACCATATATACATATATATGAGCAATTATCAAATAGCCACTGTAGCCGATCAGCCAAGACACTTTTGGAGTTCAAACCTTCTCTCAACTTGTTCACGCTGCATCCCGGTTGTCAGTAAGATGGATGTGGTCTCTAACAGTTCAGTTTTGATGTTGTCTGGAACGGTCAACTGTAGCTCTGAAGGTTAGTTCATTTTTACAGCTCACGGTAAGTCATACTGTGTCCTAAACCACAAGTCTGTTTCACTTTAACGAAGAGCTGGATGCTAGATTTTTTTAAGCTCATGTTTTCTGGGGGTTTTTTTGTGCTGAGCACTCTAGAGTGCAGAAGCAAAAACATTTACCTCGCAATGAAAACAGCTGGAACCATGAGCCTCGTTTGCAACATGTATGTCGTCATTTGCTGCAAAATGTTTGATTTGAGTCCTCTCTCTGGAGTGTTACATGTTTTTTTTATTGCATTTTGGTTCTAGATAAACAGGGATTGTCCTTTCTCACCCCAAACACTCCCACTGAGAAGAACTTTGATTACCTCTTCAGTCGATTCGTGGGTTTCTTCTTTGGGAGCTCTGGTGGGACCGACCGTGCTCTACAGACCCCCATACAGGGAACGTCCCCGGGATACTTGGTAAGGTTTTGCATGGTCTAACTTCTGGTTTCAGTTCCATGCTCATGCTTGTTGGCTGGTCCAACTATTGTTTATGTGAACAGACAAGATTGAAGGGCCTGTGCACCACAGCTTTAAGTGTTTTCAGTCCTTTATCACAACTTATTGGTCTCAAATGGAATCAATCAGAATTAGTAAAAACCTAGAATGAAGTCAATACATCATAAAGTATCGATAACCTCTGTGTAACAGTCTGGGGAGCAGATTTTTAGAGCTGCTTTAGCCAGAAAGAAACCGTGAAAGTGAAACTCGGTCTATAGGTTACAAATCGCTAAAATAAATAAATTACATGGTATTAAATAAAATCAGTATCCACCTATCAATTATTTAACAGTGTCCTACAATCAAATGATTAATTATTTCATTTTTTTTCTTTTTTTTTATCATGACAGCCCTGGAATTAGAAACAATAAAGTGTAAGAATAGGAATAATGACCATTGCTGTGTTCCTTAGTATAGAGATGTCATCCAAACCGAGGACGAGGCCGGGCAGCGGGACTTTTTTAGGCTTCCAGCATCCGCCGGGACGGCAAACTGCATAGACATAAACCCAGCAGGTAAAGCTGAGACTGTTAATCTGATCTCTAAACAGTTCAGTTTGACTACATTCACCATATATTTGTGTGGTTTATTATTTACTATGAATTAGTCAGTAGCTGTTAATAATTACTCAGTATCTACTATGAATGCTTATTTAGTAAGTGCCTAAATTATTTACGTACTACAGATTATTCAGATTTGTCAGAAACTGGTATAAATGTGTATTTTTGTAGTTATGAGAGTGAAGAACTGAAATGTGACTGTTTCTTCTCAGCCTTTCTGCAGGATCAGACCAGCAGGTGTGTGAGGAGTTTCAGTCTGGCCCAGGACTGCACTTCATTACCAGCGTTGAACTTACGGACGTACACCAACTTCAGCATTTTCTCAGTGAGTTACAGTACATTACTCTTACCTTATTACCAAATGTACCTAATCAGCCAGGATGTGTTTGATGTCCAAAGAGACGAGAAGCTAATGGAGCTTACAGGTAATGGAACTCTTCTGGCTCTCTTCATTTAACGCCATGTTTTACCACTAAACCACAGAGGGGGTGTTAACTCACTGTCTTTTACCAAGACATATATAACTAAGGACTGCTGAAAATTGGTGGAGAATGCCTGAGGACAGGTGGGGAAAAAGCACACAGTGTCTGATGTCACAGATTCTCTCTCTTTCCAGTCCATACTTTCAAGGTAACCCTTCACTCTCTCTCCCCATATGTTACAGAGGCAACTCGACCACAAAAATATATTTTTTAAACATTTGAAATTCCAGCTATAACAATAATAATGTAACAAAGCAGTAGTGCAATCTGCAATCAAACTAAATATAGTATAAAGTCATAATAAAACTCCAGAAAATACTAAATATAATGTGCTTTATACACAAAGTGCTGTGGTCAGTAAGAAAGGTGGATATAAATAAAAATAATAAAATTGTGCACCTAAATCATCACACACTGAGCCTCAGATCCAGTTGGTAAGTGATCTTAAATAGACTCGTGTTCTGACATGGTATTATTAAAATAGTAGCTGCTGTCCTGAAAGGTGAGTTTTGTTTTCACTTTTGTCTCTTTTTATAAGTAAATGTGTGTCATACAGTGACAGAAGAGCTCCATTACAAAACCAAAGAAGCGGGACCATGTCTAGGCTGATTGACTACATTTTGAGATGTGAGGAAATTGATGTAGGTTTGACTCTTGGCCAAATCAACGTTTTCATTTAAGCCCAAATTTGTAACAGTTTTTGTGTTTGTCTTGCAGGGGAAGGACACAGAAGCTAATGTGAGTAAAGCATATAATTATACACCATTGTATTACTGCTGCTTCTGGACATACAGCACTGTGCAAAAGTCTTGACCTCTCCTTTCTTCATTATTTGCTTCCAAAGTTCCAGACTTTAATATATTTTAATGTGGTCTTGAGGAAAGACTCTCATTTTCAGTCCAGTCTCTGAACCTGACCAGTTTCAGAACAACGCTTTTTGTTTGTTAAGACACACAGTGACTTACATATCAATCATTCAAGCAGAATAAAGCACATCTAACTTAAGGCCTGAACCAGTGAAGAAACAGGTGCAGATGATTTCAGTATACTGTATACTGGTGGTGCTGAATGCTGAGTAGTTGGAACACCTTTATCTAGACACGTGGTATCATGCAGCCATTTCTTTAGTTTAATCTACTCAGTGTGCCAGAAATAAGACATTATGACAGGTATAAAATAGTATTTTTGCACCAACAAGGTGAATCAAATCAAAATATAAAGACATAGGGATAGATCAAGGCAGTACTCTATACCCACACACTTACACTGAGGCTGAAGGTATATAAGGTCCTGTCCAAGTATATTTCAACCTGACGTGATCTGGAAACAGAAGCTCCATAATCTTCTGCTCACTGCCTCCCCTGCCTTATCTCAGGCTGGCACTCCCTCAGCCAGGTCTCCCAGCCATTGGCACACTGACCTGATCAGCTCTGAGTTGGATTAGCAGATTAGGATTAGTAGGTGTCTACGCTTGTGTCTGTAACTGAAGCAGGATGTGTGTGATTCAGCTGGTGGCTGTGGGCGTGGAGGCCATCACCTTACAGTCCCTGGAGGGCACCCAGACACTCACGGAAGGAGTTGCAGATTTTTCCTTCGAACCAGAATTTCTGCAACCTGCTGAAGTCTGCAACCAGGTGGTTCTACAGGTGAGAAACCAGGTTTCTGCTGAATGTAGTTCAAACATTACCAGGCAAAAATATATTCCAGATTGTGTGAATAACGTGACAGAATTATACAATAGTTTGACAATAGATGCCTGTAGAAAATTAACATATTAAAAAGTGTACTTTATTAGAAAGTGGCCAGTTCATGAACATGAACTGCCCACCTTCTTTAACTGTACATCACCAAGATGCAGTCACAAAAGGAGTTTCCAATAAAGTGGATGTTATGTGCATAAAAATAGATTTATTATGAATTTTCTGGCTTTTTTTTAGCTGATCCTTTTTAAAACCTCTTTTAGGTGAAGTACACGGTCAGGTATGGCGAAGCTGGTCAGATTGTGAAGGTGACTGCATCATTTCTTCTGGCTGCTGTTAATCATGGCATGTTGCCAATCCAGCAGGAGTTCCAGATAGGCTTCGTTCAGGTGTGCATTCATGCCAAAATTGGTTTAGTATGTACAGTAATAAATAAACTATATCAAACGCATCAATTCTGTGTTTTACATCTCATAGGAGACTAAAAGTGATGCCGTGGTACGTTCCAGTGGAAATCCTGGTTATGTGGTTGGACTTCCCCTTGTGGCTGGATGGAAAACTGCAGAATATCCTTTCTCACAGACCAAAGCTCTGCTGTGTAGATGAAACGTTTTGTCATGTTTTGTTATAAATTTATTATATGGCATACAATGGGCTGCACAATATGGACAGAGTATCAGTATTATGATTCTACTGCTACATATTGCACAAAACTTGTTTTAGCTGATAAACTACATCATGGACTGACTGGGTAATGAGTTTGGCCAAATCATCGCGTAAAGAGGAGACACACGTCTGTTTTTGGCCCTTAACTGCAGTTTACAGGGATTCTTCGACGTGCCGACCCTGAGGGGTCGCTGACTGTTCTCCAGAGCTCCGCAGATCAGGACTGTCTGTCCAGTTTTCCTCAGCGTTCGCCTGTTCTGTTTGGGAAGAATGTGCTGTCTGGTTGTACCTTCAGGTAAGAGATTGAACACAATGTTTATCTCTCAGTGTGCAGTAAACAGTATACTGCGTTATTGATTTCCCCTGGAATCATGTTCATCACATCATTAAATGGATCTAATTCACCCATTTCCTGCCTGTAAGATGATAGCGAATTGTTTTTTATTGTTGTCCAGATGAAATCTTATACGTGTGTGTGTGTGTGTGTGTGTGTGTGTGTGTAATGGTGCAGGCTGGAAGATGGAGCTAATTGTTCGTTAGTGTCTGAAGTCATTTTAGGAAGACTGAAAAGCCAGAATTTTCCAGACTATGTGTCGTCTTTTGGGAACTCTCTGCCTCAGAACCCCATGGACTGGGTGCCCATAAAGAACCAAACCACAACAACGGTAATTCTTATTTATTGGTAAATTAATCTCAAATTTGCTTAAAATGTCTTTGTGCCAAAGGGGGGCTTTGAATAGAAGCTTTGCTAAGTTTGATAAAAGGAAAATCTAATTTAAAAAATATCATGTTTACGCCAAGGCATGTCTAGAGTTCAAGTTTTGCTTCTATAGTTTATAACTGGGGCTATATATGTTGCTAACAATGTCAGTAGTTACATTAAAATATTTCTGTTAATACATCCCTAAAAACTGCTCAAACCACATCCAGTTCTTCATTAAGGTGGATCAGACTTGTGGACTTGGTTTAGGATGCAGTATGACTTACTGTGAGCTGTAAAAATGAACTTCAGAGCTACAGGCAGCCATGTCACAAAAACTTATTCTAGATCAGAACAGACCCAGTTATGTAAAAATGCTGCCTGCATTGTTTGACTCATCACCGTCATACTGTGTCCTAAACCTCGTCCACAAGTCTGATCCACCTAAATGAAGAGGTGGATGAGGTATGTGGGTCCAGAGAAGTTGTGGGGATGAAAAGATTTGGATGACTCTTGACTTCTAGTGTTAGCAATGTTAGCTCCAGGTTTAAACTAAAGAAGCAAAATTTAGACTCGAAGCACATTTCATCTAATCAGCCACATTTGGATTCAGTGGAAGTGTGTAAATTTGCTTTTTTTTCACCAAACTATTCCTAATTAGCAGTTACAATTCTAGCATAGCATACTCCTTTCATATTGCTCATTTTGAATGAAAAGAAAGTGAAACGTGAAAGTGACCGTTCTGTCATACGTGAACACACCACAGCACACAGTTTGAACTGCACAAAATTCTTCCTCTGTATTTAACCCATTCACCAAGTGAAGTAGCGGGCAGCCAGAAGCACAGCGCCCGGGGAGCAGTGTGTGAGGAGGATACCTTGCTCAGGGTACCTCAGAGGTGCTTTGCAGGCTTGGGAATCAATCACAGGGCTAACACCCTAAAACAATTATTAGACAATTAATGGCCACATCTGAAAGCCTCTGAATCTCAGGAACCAATGAAGACACAAGACTTAAATTTAATGTACTGTGCACAATGACATTATTTCCTAAAATTGCCATGTTTGGAATTCTGCCTGAAACACAAACATTCAGGCGATAAATTAAAAACACTTTGGTTCCTGTTGTAAACAGAAGTGGGTTTTTTGGTAAGAGGAAACAGTCTTTAAAGCAAGTTTCTGCAGCAATGCAGCAAAGTCAGGAGGCTTATAGGCTGAGGAACAGTCAAATCTTTCAAACTTTCAAATCTTCATTTTGTTCAGGGCTCACAGGGCTGCAGTATTCCTCTGTCCTACCATCTTGAAGTGAGATGGACCAAGTACGGAACCCTGGTGAACCCCCAAGCCCAGATTGTGAGCGTCACGGAAATAGTTCAGTTCAACACCAGCACTTTAGTGAGTCAAGACTTTCACTTTGGATTATATGAATGTGTTGCTGCTGTCATAATGAAATGTAAGAAAACTTATTTAGTTAAAGTAAATAATGCCATGTACACTTTTTCTGCAGAAAACTGAACAACAGATATCATGCAAAATACTAATTGAATGTGCTAAATTACTTGTGTGTGTGTGTGTGTGTGTGTATATGTATGTATATGTATGTATGTGTGTGTGTGTGTGTGTGTGTGTGTGTGTGTGTGTGTGTATATATATATATATAAACATACATACAGTCAAGCCCGGAATTATTCATACCCTGGCAAATTTTGACTTAAAGTTACCTTTATTCAACCAGCAAGTTTTTTCTTGATTGGAAATGACACAGGCGTCTCCCAGAAGATAATAAGACGATGTACAAGATAATAAGACAATTTCTCAGCTTTTATCTACGTTTGAACAAAAAGTGGCATGTCCAAAATGATTCATGCCCTTCTCAATAATCAATAGAAAAGCCATTATTGGCTATTACAGCAATAAAACGCTTTCTATAATTGCTAACCAGCTTTTTGCATGTCTCCACTGGTATTTTTGCCCATTCATCTTTAGCGATTAGCTCCAACTCTTTCAGGTTGGAGGGTCTTCTTATATACTATAAGAAATGTGTATGTATGTACATATTTTATATATTTGTGTATGCATATTTAAAAGATGTACATACATACATACACATATATATCTCTTATAATGTTACTGTTCCAGAGATACGAGGTTATGAGGTTTTTGTGCATTGATGGCTTTTTTTATTGCAGTTATTTTCAGGGATGTCTTACAAATCCTGTCTAAATGAATTTTGTTTTCACAGCCCTCCCCCTCCCCCGGCGCCGCAGTCATCTCCGTCAGCAGCTCCGTGAGTTTTATAGACGTTTCTGCTTCAGCCAGCCCAGGTTTCAGAGTTCCACCCACCATCAACGCCAAACTACCCTTCGACTTCTTCTTCCCATTTGTATGAACTAGAAAAAACACTGCGAAAAAAAATCTGCATCTCGCAGTTGCTGAACAAACAGAATTTTCATTCTACAGTCCTCTGAGAGCCAAGGACCCCTTCAACTCAACATTACAGAATTACAGTAAATTGTTTCAGTTGTTGATGTCTGTGTTGTTACAATATGTTTTGGATGTTTGATTTTATAGTGTGTACTGTACAGTTTTTAATTGTATATGTTTATCAAATTAAATTAACTTTTTACGTCAGTTTAGATTTGCTACTAATTGTAGCAGAGTGTTACCAGTGTTGGCAGCTGTGTTACTACTTTAAATAGTAATTTATTCATCATCTGTACATACTGCACACATTTTGTACATTTTCCTTATTTATTTTTTTACACAGACAACTTTCAATTATAATAAGAGAACATTGATTTCTTTACAAAATACCATGTAAAATAGATAAAGAAGAGGCAGAGAAAAGAACAGTTCAGTTCTTAGAAAAAAATATTAGTGCATATAATTATGCAGCATAAAGTCTTTGAACATAAAGGGAAATTCCCAAAGAGAGAGTCTTTAAAAAGTATGAAAGTTTTCCCTTTTTAATGATTGTGTGTCTGATGGCAGTGTTGAAAACAGCAGCTATCGAGCCAAGCAGTCCAGGATTATCTCTAATCACAAAGTGCCTTGGTACTGCAGTTTTTAATGTTTAATGTACATATCTTACAGTTTACTGGTTCACTATAACATCTGATTCGGTATTGTAGTGATTCACTGTCACATCTGATTCAGTACTGCAGATTCACATCGGCTATAACATCTGATTCAGCCATGTAGTGATTCTCTATAACATCTGATTCAGTCCTGTACTGATTCTTTATAACATCTGATTCAGTCCTGTACTGATTCTCTATAACATCTGATTCAGTCCTGTACTAATTCTTTATAACATCTGATTCAGTCCTGTACTGATTCTTTATAACATCTGATTCAGTCCTGTACTGATTCTCTATAGCATCTGATTCAGTCCTGTACTGATTTGCTATTACATCTGATTGTCCTGTACATCTGATTCAGTATTGTGCTGATTCACAAAAGCTGTAACCCCAGATTCAATATGTCACTGATTCATATCAACTAAGGGCCTGAATTCAGTACTGTATTGATTCACATCAATAATAAACCCTCATTATAGTGATTCTTAAGCTTCACAGTGGTCCTACTAACTTTAATATAAAAAAAAAAACATCTGAAATACATCTGTTTCTTCTGACACATCATATCTTTCATTTTCCCTCATTAAAATTTTAGAATTTAGGAATGACTAGCTCGTTTAGGTGGTTGGGTTTGCAGGATAAACATGGCCTTAGTGCTTACAGCGTTAGTGCTCAATGTTGTGCTGCTTTAAAAGAGCTTGCAGTCTGCTGATCTCCTGGTCCTGTAAAAAGATTGACAACAAAGATGACAGAATCAAATCAAAGTCCCCACATGCTTTGTTCTACAGTGATGTGCAAAAGTCTTGAGCCCCCATATCTTCCTATTTTGCTTCCAGAGATCCAGACTTTCTTCTATTTCAATGCAGTTCTTAAGGCACAGTTGTCCAGGCTTCCTGCAGGACTTTCAAAGTCCAGTCCCTGAACCAGTTTCAGAGGAATGTTTTTTTTGTTTGTTTCTGACAGACAGTGACCTACGTATGAATCATTCAAGCAGACCAAAGACCATGTAACTTAAGGCCTGAACCAGTGAAGAAACAGGAGCAGATGATTCCTGATGATCAGGCAGTGATCAGTATACTGGTGGTGCTGAATGCTGAGTGGTTGGAACACCATTATCTAGTCTCCTTGTATCTTTAGGCACTTTGCAACCTGTCGTAGTAAAACATTTATTCCCATTTACAGTAACGGCATTTAGCAGACGCTTTTATCCAAAGTGACTTCCATTCCCTAACTACAGGGGACAGTCTCCCTGGAGCAACTT
>JBBJLS010019868.1:0-15214 GCA_037577275.1 Bryconaethiops microstoma
TTAAATGCAGTAAATTTAAAATATTGTTTTCTTTACTGTAAACTGCCTTAATCTGATCTCTCTTCCCACTTTGAACTGCTTTTCAGACAATCGATTTCATACTAATGCTAAGATTAAGGAAGCTCTGGGGTTGGAGTCTGATGAAAAGAACAAGCTGCCTAAGAAAAGGGCCTCAGTCCCACCATCAAGATATACAGATTTAGATTAAACTGATGTTAAGAATACACCGGTAAGACTGTTTGTGTTCAATTGTAACTGAATGAATTTCATTCATATAATCACATACCATGTACTTAAGTACTGAACTGAATTATTTGCAGACGTTTAAAAACAAAACAAAACAAGATATTTGGTATTTATAAACCTAGATCCTATTGTTAGTTAGAACAGTGAAACTGACAGTGACAAACAAGCTATGCAAAGGAAGCATACAAAGGCAAGACAACAAAGTAACCTGGTTGTTTTTGCACCTGACAATGCCCAAAATGTGGATGGCTTTAAAAGGTTACTTCACTCCAAAATGAAAATTTTGTCATTAATCACTTACCCCCATGTCATTCCAAACCCGTAAAAGCTTAGTTCGTCTTCAGAACACAATCTAAGATATTTTGGATGAAAACTGGGAGGCTTGTCACTGTTCCATTGACTGCCAGGTAAATACCACTGTCAAGACCCAAAAAAGTAAGAAAGGCATTGTCAAAATAGTCCATCTGCCATCAGTGGTTCTATCTGAATTTTATGAAGAGACGAAAATAATTTTTGTATGTAAAGAAATTATAATGATTTTAATCAACAATTCACCTCATCTCCATCACCGTAGCACCATTTTGGAGAGTATCCGCTGGACGCAAACAGTGTACACTGTTCTGTGTCAGCCGCACCACATGCATACAGTGTTTTTGTTCAATTCAAAGCGTAAAGAATGTAGGAAACATATCCACGTAGTGCAATACTACAAAAAGTATTCCCGTCGCTTCATAAAATTCAGATTGAACCACTTTAAGATCTCCTTTGAGTTCTGCCTCCCTCCCCTTCAGATTCTCTCATTTAGCGTCCTACACTGTACAGTCATTTTATGGCAATATGTTTACATTTATAAATGTAATAAGACGAAACTGTATCATCTTCATATCCTCTCCAGGGTCATAAACCTTTAATAACATTTTTAGCCTAGTGAGTTGTAAAAGTAAGCATTACTTTTGATGATGTCATATTGACTGGCATTGTATAGCCTTTTCTTAGCTGGTAGCTGGATATACCACTCTGCCTAAACTAAATGTCTGCCTAAACTAAAAGTTTATATTTCTCAACGGATGTTTGGTCTAATCTCAGTAAAGAGTTCTCCAGACTTTAAAAGTACATTGAGAATTACAGACCTTCATGGAAAAGATTTTTATCCACTTACACTGGATTCATGTTAGGTCAAAAAAGCCTGTTTCTTGTTTTTTACAGACCCAAAGGAAAAGAACAGTGATTCCCAAACCACAAAGAAATGTTGCCCAAAAGATAGCTGATGACTATCGAGCCACAACCTTGACAGAGAGTCAAAGGAAGATGAAAGAAATGGAGGAGGAAAACCAAAAATTGAGAAATGACAACGAAAAATGAAGAACAATGCTCATTAAAGGCACATATTGCACTTATTTTACTGTTGTGGTGAATCATGCAATTAACCATTACATGGTTTGGGGGTTTACATTTTTTTAACTGTCTTTGTGCTTCAGACTTTTAAATTACTGTTGAACTGTCATTTTGTTTCAATAATATTAATTAACTTGGTATGTAAAGTTGAGACAAAGAATGTAATAATTGGTAATGATAATTATTGTTAAATGCATTAAGTATATGACAAGAACCTGAAACCTATCCAACCTCTATAACATTTGGTATTACATGGCTTTGTAAAATTCACCATTGACATTGAATTCATCAGCTTGCATGACCATATGTACACATGGGAGGTAGTTGAGAAGGTATATTGGTATAAGAGATATAAAACAATCTTTTGTTTTATTTTGTTGTTAGAGTTACCAAATCTGATTAATGAAGTGAAGACGGCCCTGAAGTGTCAATGTTCATCAACATCATCATTCAGCTCTGACTTGGAAAGTGGACTGAGTTTGCCACAGAGTATTGCATAGCCCTCCCCACAGCCCTCTCTTATGGCCTTACCCCCACCGAAAGCTTTATCCACAGAACAGGTAATGTACTAGCTTATCTAGTCAATAAATACTGCACTTTCAATGAATCATTTGGTAATCAGCATCTGTATGAAACTATTGTAGTCCTTGACAACACTGAATAATAAATTGTTTTCGTACTGTTCTTAAAAACAGGTGGAAATTTCTCCTGGATCTAATGTATTCGTAGACAGATTGGCTTGGGCTGTGGCTCAGAATGCAAATTCTGCTTCCTGTTTTGTGAGAACACTCCTGACTGCAGTGTTCCCAATCGATGTGCTTCTTGTGAGCAATATTCGAGGAACATCCGGGGATTCTGGGCCACAACGTCAGGCCCTTGACAAAAAGAAAGTGGATTCTATGTACAGTAAGTGTAAAATCAGTTCAATTTAATTATACAGATTGATTTTCTTTGATCCATGTTATATTGCCACACTATGGGGTTTATTATTATTATTATTACTAATATTATTATTATTATTATATCCAAAGTGATCCACTGGGAGTAAGGTTATGCTAAGTGTCTTGTTCAGGACCACAAGGGAAGGTGGTGGCCTAGTGGTGGCCTAGTGGTAGGGTACTTGCCAAGAGGTCGTGAGTTCGAATCCTACCTTCAGCACACCACCACTAGGTTCCTATGCAAGACCCTTAACCCCAAGTTGCTCCAGGGAGACTGTCCCCTGTAGTTAGGAATGGAAGTCGCTTTGGATAAAAGCGTCTGCTAAATGCCATAAATGTAAATGGTAATCAATTTCAAACTCACAACTTTCTGGGATTGCATTTGGAAGCTTAGTTCCCTAAACACTAGACCACCCACCTCTCCCAAGCTGCTGTTGATCTGTTTAACTTGATAAGTAGTCATTAACTGTGGTCCACCTTACTTCCTAAAAAGAGCAATGTTTTAACTTTTATTTATTTGTCTTACAGGAGCGACGTTGCAAAAGTGGCCTCATGTGGTGCCCTCCAGCATTGGTGCAGACATCAATGCCAAACTTACTGAAATTAGAGGAACGAAGAAAATCCAGAAACCTTAATGCTCCTTGATGATTGATGGCCAGTGTATTCAGGGTATTTTGTTTTTCCTTTTTTGAGTGTTTTGTTTTTCCTGGGCAAAGTTCTGTTAGCTATCAAGTTGGAATTGTAAATTACTCATGTGGAGTATAAATTGATTGTATGTCACTTTGCTTGAGTTGAAATAAAAGTGTTCCATTGCAAATTTGTATAAGTCATTGACAGAAATCATATATAATTAGTATATGCTGACATATCGTAATATTGACTTAAATGATGTATAATAATTATATGTAGATTTATAGTAATGTAATTGCTGTAATATAAGGAATTAGGTGGAAACATAAAGTTTGAAGAGCAGGCACACAATTACCCTATTAAAACAATATGAAATCTATGAAACAAACAAAATGTAAATAAATCCTATATGACTTTAATTAGATTAGCATACAATGCAGTATAAGAACTTTACATGATTTGTAAATGAATATTGGTAATTCCCTTTATTTTTTTACTAATATTGCATACTTTTGTCATGTAAAATTCAAGACTTCATACTGTATTCATATATGACCCAAAAATCCCCTACAAGTTGTATGTATGCTTTTTAGTATGACAGTGGCCATAATCAGTCTGATTTTGCATAGGACATGTATTGGGCTTACATGAAATGTAGAATGTAATTCTGACCTGTTTAAGTAAGGAAGATATATGATTGCTTTATATGAACCATGCAGGTTTTTTTCATATGGGATGGCTCCCTCTTGGAATGAGGCTATGATAGTGAAGGTAAAGATGCAACTAACTGCCAGTCTTACAGGCCCATATCACTGCTAAATATGGATCTACGAAGTCTAACTTTCATTTTGGCAAAGTGTGTTAGCAGAATCATTACAAAAATTACCAGATTTACATCAGGAAGGTATTATGTTATTAAATTTAATGACTCGGAGAGGAGAAAGGAATGATTTTATCCCTAGATGGCCAGGACCCATTTTACTGTGTATCCTGGCAATATATGTTCCAAACACTCAAGTGTATACATATGAATGTGTTGCCAAGACTGTTGTACCCATTTCAGAGGATACCTGTTGAAATACCTAAAACTATATTTGACAAATTAGACAGGTTAATATAAAAATTTATATGGCAATGTAAGCACCCAAGAATTAGACTAAAAACACTACAGCTACCAAAGCTACATGGTGGGATTAAACTCCCGGAACCAAAACATTACTTTTGGGCTTGTGCAGTTGAAACCCTTAAGTGGATTCTAGATCAGCCTAACACAGGTTGGCTTAACATTGAAAAGAGTTGCTGCTCAACCCCCTACAGGCTCTACCATTTATGGGGAATTCCCTTCAAAAACTTCAACAAGTGAATGGACTGATGTCACTGTAAAAATCTGGCGGAAAATTAAATCATTTGGGCTGCCTAAAGCGACTTCTCCAGTCACAACTAATTTCTCACAACTAATGATTCTTACAACTAATAATGGATAACTAAAGCATTTTTCACCCTCACATACATTCAGTTAAAAGATTTCTTCAGATATTTACAAATAAGGGACTTCTTAAAAAAACACGATGAATGGAAAAACGTTTTAGATCCTACACCAATTGAAGAATGCTGAATAAAATTACAAACAGGAAAATAAGGATGTGAAAATTATATGTTGTATGTACCAGATATGCTTAGACTTGAATCAAAAATAATAAGATAAAGGGTAAAAAGGAAATGGGAGGTTGAAATGAATACAAACATATCACAGGACTCGTGGGAAGAAATATGTACTGAAGCACACCTTGTAACTAATTCGAATATATGGCGAGAGTTTATATGGACGGTAATCACAGGATTTTTCTGCACACCTGAGATTGTGGCTAATATGGGCTCAACAAATTCAAACAAATGTTGGAGACTTTGTAATACAGAAAAGGCTAATCATACCCATGTGTTCTGGTCCTGCCCTAAATTACGGTGGTGTTTTTAGAAAAACATGAAACCCTTAACAAAATTTTCTATCAAAATTTCACAGAGGATCCTAGCATGGCAATATTGGGTTTAATCCCAAATGGTGTTGAAGGGAGAGCAAGGAAATATACAAATACTGCTAACAGCAAGTGTTTTACAATTAAACGGTTACTTTCCGAACCCCCAACAAACAGTCTATGGACTGAGAAATTCTGGAAAATTTATCAGGTTGAATAAATAACATACTCTTTAAGGTTTCAAAAAGATGTGTTTATTAAGAGGTTGAGTCCTGCTCTAGCCATTTTAATATGGAGGAGATATTTAAATTAATGTATGTTCCCTTTTTAATTAACTACTATTATTTATTAATGTGTTTATTTTTTTGTCTAATTATAATTGTTACTATTATTTACTATGATTATTATTGGTACTTTTACCTTCCTGCTTTTTGTATCCTGTGTAGACATGGTGTAATTTGTGAATTAAGATTGCAGTTTGTATTACCCTATTAAAACCTAAATAAAAAATAAGTTTAAAAAAAATAATTCTGGGGATGAGTAGATAGCAATAAAGGATATTCAGGTGCGAGCCAATGTGTTAATTGTAGCATTTTACAATCAACATTATAAATATTGATATTATAAACAATATTATACAAAAATTAAATCAGAAGCCAGTGAAGTCTTAATAATATCTGACTAATGTGTTTAAATTTCCTGGTTCTAGTGTAGGTTCTTGTTGGAGCAGCCTGACAGCAAGGCAAAACAGTAATCGAGTCTGGAGGTAATAAATGTCTGGACAAGTTTTTCTGCATCAACTTGAGCCTCAGTACTGAGAAAGTACCCATGTTGTGGTAAACATCGTATCTGCTTCCTGTACCAAAGAAGGCGACCCAGTGCCCCATCCCGTCCAGTTTGACTACCAGGCCAACACCATACCTACAGCCATCTTGACAAGACAAGTGCATCCCTGAGGATTCTTTAACTTCTCCAGTGCCTTCCACACCATTCAGCCAGCCCGGCTGGGGAGCAAGCTGTCTGCTACGCAGGTTCATGCTCTCTTAGTTGCGTTGCATGGATTATGAACTACCAGATTGATAGGCCACAGTACGTGTGACTACAGGGATGTATGTCTGACACAGTGCTGTGTAGCAGTGGAACACCTCAGGGAACAGTTCTGCTACCGCTCCTCTTCACCCTGTACACATCTGACTTCAGTACAACACAGAGGGCTGTCATCTGCAGAAATTCTCAGATGACTCAGCAATAGTTGGATGTATGAGGAGTGGGGACAACTTGGAATACAGAATGGCTGTGGACAGTTTTATGGACTGATGTGAGCTGAATCAGCTGCAGCTCAACATCCAAAATACCAAAGAACCAGTGATGGACTTGTGAAGATCGCGATCTCCTGTCACGCCCCTGTCCGTTAGGGGGGGTGGATGTGGAGATTGTTCAGGACAACAAATACCTGGGTGTAGACATTGACAACAAGCTGGACTGTTCTAAGAACTCACATACAAGAGGGGTGAAGGTAGGCTATATTTCCTAAGCAGACTCCGATCTTTTAGAGTCTGCAACACCATGTTGTGGATGTTTTACGAGTCTGTAGTGGCCAGTGACATTTTCTATGCTGTGGTGTGCTGGGGTGGTAACATGAAAGTGAAAGACATGAAGAGACTTAACAAAACTGATCAAGAAAGTTGGCTCAGTGGTGCGTGGAGAACTGCACAACGTGGAAACTGTGGTTGAAAGGAAACCATTGTCTAGACTTCAGTTCATCATGGACAATGCTGATCATCCATTCCACAGTGCGGTGGACGAACTGAGAAATACTTTCAGCAACAGACTCACCAGCTTAAAGTCCTTCCTTCCACACCACCATCAGACTCTACAACTCCTCCCTCTGTCACACAACCTATAACTCTATAACTCCTCCTGTCACACATCCACACAATAATCTGTGCAATAGCCTGTTCCTTCTTGTTGTATATTTTCTTACCAGGTTAAATAACTATCATTATGTGCAGTACTATGTGCATTATTTTTGCTGTGATGTGCAACAGTCTACCATGTGCAATATTGTGCAATTGTGGGTGTTAAAACATTATTATGTACTATATCACATTTTTTAATGGGTGCTAAATCACTTAATTACTTGCAATATTGTATGTGCAATAGTCTTCATGTGCAATATTAGTTCTTGGGTCAATATTACTTTTTCAATACATAATATTACTATGATTTTCTAATAATTGCAATAACTTACTCTAAACTATCTTTTGTGTTGGTAGTTTTCACTCAACTATGTTACTTATATATAGTATTTATAAAAAGCATTACTATAAATAGCATAGAGTATTCATATTGAGCTTTTTTTTCCTTTCTACAGATTTTTTTTATTTAGGCTTTATATTATATTGTCATTGTCTCTGTGTGTCCTTGCAGTCATTACATAAGCAATTCCTCTGTAATCAATAAAGTTTTCTGATTCCAATTCTGATAGTGTTTCTTAATATTTAGTAAATGAAAAAAAGCTATTTTAGTAACAGTACCTATATGTGCGTCAAATGAAAGATCTGGATACATAGTGACACTGAGATTTTTTACAGTTGACACTGGATCAGCTGAGGAAGCAGCAGGAGAAAGCATTAGGCCTAAGAGTTTGCTTCTAGTGACTTTTGGACCTAAAAGTGTCATATCTGGTCTGGAAAACAGGATGCAAGTGCAAGTTCCAGCTGTTATCAGCCGCAAGAATGCGGAAATCAATGGCGTAATCTGCTGCTGAGTTAGCGCCTTGTTGAAGCTGGAGGAGGAGAGTGCTGCTGCTCTTTCCTTGGTCCAGAAAGTCAAACACCATCTTGAACATGCCCATGAACAAATAAATTCTTTACAAATCATACAATGTGATTTCCTGAATTTTCTTTATACATTCTGTCTCTCACAGTGGGAATGCACCTACAATGTGAATTTCACACCCCTACACCCCTGAGTGGGAGAACTTGCAAAATCGCAGAGTGTTCAAATACTTATGTTCCTCACTGTATGTATTTTCTGAATTAATTTTTTTTCCTTTTTTATATTAGTTCAAGTTTATTTATATAGCACATTATCATACAGAGGTCATTTAATGTGCTTTACAAAAATGGAACATAAAATAAAGATAAAGCACATTATCATACACAGGTCATTCAATGTGCTTTACAGAAATGGAAAATAAAATAAAGATAAAGATAATGTTATATATTAAATATTAAATAGGTATTTGCTCACATTTGCAATGTATTTGATAGGGGAAAAGCATATTTGTAGTTGATCTCTATGTTGTACCAACATGGCAACAATGTACAGCATCTGACCCACTTGAAAGCTTACCGGTAGGTATAACATGCTCTCCAGATTTCTATTTAGATTCTATTTCTTTTGTATTTTACTGTTTGTTTTGAACAATTCCTTTGTATTAGAGGGATGCTTACATGAGAGATGCCGTTGTTATTCCTGTGTGGAAACCTGGATATTACATGCTATCTGTAAGTAGTGATACAAACTGAGTTATTTAAAAAACTTGTTTTGGTTTTCTGTTACTCGGTGCTGTGATTTTGTCGTGGTTTATTATGTTATCTTGGCCTTTTACACAATGTTGAGTTCAAATGTCATTATCTGCAATTATAGGTACTGAAGCCAAAACAGAGAGATAGTCTTTCTGGACTCCATATGTGCTCATGCACCATTTGGATTTGGTGATCAGGAGATAAGGGATCTGTTGACGTCACTTGCAAAAACTTTTTTGTGTGTTCCTGTCAGAGTTCATGTTCCAAAGCTGTTCCAAAAAGGTTCTTTTTTTTAACCCGATCATGTTCGGATCTGTGCACTGGTCTTTTTATGGTGCAACATAAATTTAAAAGCTGTTTTGGGTGTCAAATTTTGGTTGCCAATTGTATATTAGATATAGTTACAGATTTATGATGACTGACCAACATCAAAGTATTAAATACGAGCAGAAACTGGCACCATAAAAAGCCTATTGAAATCATATGTGGAGTGTGACTTGGAATGGATGCATGGATGGTTTGAATTCAGTGGCATATGACATTCATGAAGAGGGAACATATTGATCATTCTAATGGCAAACTATTTAGCTTTAATGCAGCTGTTGTTTCTATTTTGGATCCCTATCCCAGTCACTAAATCCTGGAAGTTGGAAAGAGACAACTCCTTTACAAATACAGGTAACAGTATATAGTATGTGTAAAGCATGTAATATAACAATTTAACAGTTGAATATTTTAAAACAACAGTTACATTACTCAATTCTCTCTGACATTCTAGGGTTTTCCAAGACAACCGTATGGTATTGACTGTGGCATCTTCATGTTGATGGTATTGGACATTAAATTTGTGGTGCTGTTTTCTCTGCGTGTTTAACCTATTAGCATTAAATTATAAATTTAATATGAGTTTCTTTCCTAATATGGCCTTTACACCACATTGTACGCACCCTATGACTTCACTGATGTAAGCTGACCCATTCAATCAAAGAATGAATGGGTCGTTTTTTAAACCAAAATACATTTAATCTGCTTTTGATTTTTCCTTCCTATTTTAGCTGGACATGCCACTGTTGCGGAAGTGGTGGTGTATAATGTTAATTGAAAACTTTGACCTTGGAAGGTGAGGACAAAGATTTTGAATTTTGATTTGACTTGAAATTCTTACACAACATTGTCATTTATTTTCTTCTTTAATCCTTTTTAATGTGAGCCATGGCAAGCTATTTGCACACTGGACAGAAATGTCACAAGCCCTGCTACGAGGAGAGGTGCCACCAACGTAAGAGGGACAACATTGCTGAGGTCAGATTCAATTTTTTTATTATTTAATTAAATTTTTTCCAGTGAAAACCAGTTTTTCATTTTTTACTCCACTTTTTTCCCCCAAATATACTCCTATTATGAAGTCACTGAAAAGAATGTTGTTCAGGAAGCAAGTCTTTCATTATGTAAAGTAACATTTTTGTCTTCAATTTAAATAATGTCTAGATAATGTGGGTTTGGTGAATGACTAATATTATGTTATGGTGGATTACTTGAGCTGACCCTGTTTGGATTTTTTGTGTTCGAATATTAATACTGATCATAACAATTAACAATGTCTATATTTTCAGGAAGAATAGCAGCAGGCTAAAGACTCAGCTAGACCAGAAAATGTGGAGACAAAAGTTGAAGGGGTGGGCTCGTTTTTCAGTATCTAGCTGAGATACTCTTGCCGCAGCAGTCAAGGTATAAGAAGACAATTTTTTTATTTTTTTTTTGCCATAGGACACCTATGCATCCAGGATCCTCCTTAATTCCAGACATGCAGCAGAGTGGGTTGAGGCCAACCACTCTCTGCCACAGTGGACCCACCCACTGTCCTGTACATGGGAGAAGAAGAACAAGCAGAAGCTCTTCTGAAGTACACACAACTGTTCATCTTTCATTGCATTATTGATGTGTTCACCTTCTGCCAGGAAATTGTAGATACTAGAAGATATGTGGCATATTGTGAATGTCGCACAAATATCATCAGTCAATGAGAAACTACAATCATTGATCGTTGCTTGTACATGTCACCGATTGAAGTTTCTCACTGACTGATGTTAAAATGTTTGCACAAATTATTGGAATTATTTTACGTGTATTATAGTTTACTTGAAAAGAATAAAATAAACATTTGTGATTTTGTGTCATTTTTTTAATGTAATTTTTCATGGAGCACTTAATATTTCACTTGGATACTGAGGATATGAATGTTGCTGTAATGTTTAGCAGTATTTTGGTGTTCCAGTAGCACAAGAACAGAAATGCAATTAAATTTATGGTGGCAAAAATTAGAATATGGAATAATACAGAAAAGGTCATGCAGAATAAGTTGAAATACAACAAAAGTGCAATACAGTCAAAGTTCAATGATAGTGATGTGACCTCAAAGTACACATTGTCCTCAATGAAATAATTAGTATAACCTAGTATAAATTAGTATAATTAGTATATTGTATGGGATGTTAGATGATGAATATAAGCTAAGTAAGTGCACTGACTAACGTCATCCCTGCTTTCCATATATGTCATTTTTGCGATTTTATTCTGAAACGATTCCAATGTCAGTGCTTGGTATTTGATTCTGAAAAGCTTTGTGGCATTTCTAGTGCTGACAGTGGAGGTGTCCTGAGAGTGGAGGGATTTTATTTTGAAAAGCTTCGTGCTTCATTACATTTCCTGTACTGACAGTGGCGGTGTCCTGAGAGTATAGGTCTGCAGCGGAAGTGACTCCACAGTGGAGGTCTGTGGCCAGATACTCTTGGCTTAAGCAGGCAGAGGACAGTGAAAGTGCTTGTGGAACTAGGAAGAGGGCACTGAATATGCTTGTGTAACTTGGACAATGATGTACAGAACAGGGAAGATTTCTTCTCATTTTTATTCAGAAATAACAGTTTCTCAATAGTTTTTGGTTTTAAGCGATTCCTTTTTACCTTTTTTTCTTTTTTTCTCCGGGCTTTGAAATATTGGGATCCAGTTTGGACACAAATGTCCTGAATCCAACATCATCCACAATACTGAAGGGCTGTGTATCCTTCACTATCATGGAGACGAGGGCTTCATTCAGCTCTTGTTTTCTGGTGGCTAGTTAAAAGAGAAGAAATACAGTGTCTTTTACCTGTCTTTATTTGCACAATAAACAAAATTGCAAAATTGCAAAAATTTTAATGACTTACCTTGGCTGGGTGTAGCTCCAGTTTCCTCCTTATTCTCATGCAAGACATGGTAATGCCTTAGTATGTATTAGGTGTTGTTATTGTACCCCAACTCCTTGGAACACAATAAACACTTCACCTTTGAATAAAATAAAGAGTGAAAAATTCTGTTCTTGATAAGCAAACCGAATGCATTTGAAATAATGTTAGATTTAGCTTACCTTATTAGGAGTTGTCCGTTCAAAATGTTCCCACACAGGGGAAATCCTCCTCTTCCTAGCTGGCTCCATCCTCTTACCCATGATTCTCTCCTCACTCTCGTAAATCTTCAAACTATCTCTCTCTCTCTCTCTCTCTCTCTCGCTCTCTCTCTCTCTCTCTCTCTCTCTAAACTCTCCAAAGTATCTCCAAATTATATAAATGCTATCCAAACTCTAGTATCCACACTATCAAAACTTTATCCAAACTCTGAACTGACTCTCTATCAAAAACCCACATTTTGAATGGAGCCTGAGGGGTTTATATTGCTATCAAACCTCACGGCAAAATCTGAACCACTTCCTGAAGCAGTCACGTGGTACAGCTGCGTGGGTGTGTAACTGTCAAGCAAATACAAAACTATTATCCTTGGTGAACAATGAATGAAAGTGGATCTGAATTTCAGGTAACACAGAGCATGATGGGCTGCATATTGGATCAGTAACACTTACAGTAGGAGGTGTCAATGGTGGATAGACAAACAGTGACGATCATCTCAGCTTTCATCCCACTGAGAAGCTGCACATAAGACACTTCCTATACCAGACAGTGAGAGAACCAGTCAGGAAGCTCTCCAGTGTCATGCTGTAGTTGCTACTGGGTTTTCTTGTCTAGGCAGGTGGTGTTGGGTGGTGCACATCAAGGAACCTAAGACCCTTTAACACCACTGATGGGCAAGCGAGAGTGATCACAACACGTTCTCCTGAACTCAACAACCTCTTTAACATTTCAAGATAATTCCCTGCAAGCTGCTCCAACTCCTTTCTAAAAGTTGACTCGCCATTGTTTCTGATGAAGTCCACCACTGTAGTATCAGCAAACTTGATATGGTTTGAGTTTTGCACAGGATTCACAATCACTTACTAATATGTGCCATTCACCCTCCGGCTGAACCAAAATTCCTCATTTGCAAGTCACACGGCTATGCTACAATGCCTGACCTGCACATGCTGCTCACCTTCCTGTTCTGATGGAAAGCCTCAGCAGAATGCCACAAAAACTTGAATTCCTATGTAGGATAATGACTACTAATCCCTGCACAAACTCCCAGTCACATAATTACATTTTACATCTGTCTCACACAATACTCCATACATGTTTATGTTCAATATTTTTTCTCTCAACTTTAGTCCATCAGATTTCATTCTTAGTCTGTCAGTTTTTTAACTCTGATAAAAAAGAGAGGAAAAGGAAGACCTGATGTTTTCATGCTATTCTCTCAGCAAGAGGCAAATTGAGGGCATGCATTCACCACAAGCATTCTGCAATCAGGCATGAGAACAGCATCAGAGTTCCTGCTGCTAAGCTGCCCGGGAGCTAGGGCTGAAACGAGTCAAATGACAATATCCTGAGATATGCACACATGGACAAGCCTAACACAGACTTGGCTGCTCAGTTATCCCAGTCATTCTCCTCTTGACAGTCCAAAGACTTAAATGCATCCAGCGTGTATATTTATTTGAAACCAGTGCTCCCTATTTGAGCAGCTTTACAGCTTTTAAGCAGTCCTGTGTGCTTTGCCATCCACAAATTCATCTCTCTGAACTATACAAAACTGAACAACTACATTCTTTTTTGATGTTATGTTAGATCTGGAAATGCAATAAGCATTTTCTTCATCTGTCAGAACAGTTACAAATGCAATCTTGTTTATTCATAAAGGCATACAATTTCATCTTCCATAGCAGTTTGATAAATTAAGTGAGGTCCAATCGTAACTGTTAAATATGCAGTAACTTCTCATTTGCTCCAAGGGTCACACAAGCCAGGTGTTCATGAATATTGAAAGAATTAAAGATGTGTGAAGTTATTAATTACAAGTTTGGAATCTTTTTTTGTTTACAAGGTTACAGTGTGTTTTCAGTTTCCACTTGGACAGACCTGTCAACACAGTGTTACTTTTGCCCTCCAGGCGGCTGAGAGCTGAGAGTACACACACCAAGAAAGGCTTAATGTTGTAATAACACATTATGCAGTTAAGTGTTCACACTTTGGTTCTTGATAAAAGTTTCTGCTCTCAGCATCATACAGAAACAGATGGAATAATGTTATAATAATGGAAGCTGTTGTCAAACCAACTTCTACATGTGACTGTCTGATTGCACAAAAAATGTCTCTCCATTATTAAGAGAATCAACTTTCAACTCCAAGACTATTGAACAGATCTGTCTCACAGAGAATTGACCTCTCTTGGTGCAAACATTCCTCAACTAAGCAATGGCTGAAAAGAAATAAAATGTTGCTTCTGTGGGGGTGGTGCTGGCCTAGTGGGTAGGCTACTTGCCTCTGGACCAAGTGGTCATGGGTTTGAATCCTACCTTCAGCATACCCCCACTGGGTTCCAGAGCAAGACCCTTAACCCCAAGCTCCAGGGAGACTGTCCCCTGTAGTCAGGAAATGGAAGTCGCTTTGGATAACAGTGTCTGCTAAATGCCCTAAATATTCTATAACTCACTCATTCTCTTTTCAAAACAAGAGATATATTGTGATTTTCGTGTCGCACGTGTGCTCATTACACAAGATCTCTGTTTGGACTAGTTAAATGGTCTTCATCTCTCTCAAGTGACACCTTGAGTCTAAAAGTCATACGGATAATGAATAAGACAGGAATTACACTTCTCTGCAATAATAGTGAAATGATCTGACCTCTGCTGTTTGCTGCTGTCTCCCCACACATAAAAGAATGACTTGGTTTAAGTATATTACCTCAGAATCAGAATCGCCTTTATTGGCCAATTATGTGTGTGAACACTTACAAGGAATTAGATTCCAGTTGATGATGTCTCTCAAGTACAGCAGTATGAAACAACAGGTAAAGGTACAATGCACAATATACTGAACAATATGATATACAATAATGTACAATTTACAATATGAGTATGCTATATGGATTTATATATATAAATCTAAAGATAAATACTAATAAATGTATAAATGTATATAATTATTATTTGTACATATAATGTGTCCATACTATTTATAAATGTATGTATGTATATATGCACACATATGCGCACATACATGAATACATATACGCACGTATATACACACATACCCAT
>JBBJLS010019915.1:0-15211 GCA_037577275.1 Bryconaethiops microstoma
TCCAACTTGGTGAAGATGGTGGCGCCAGAGAGAGCGTCCAGGGCGGTGTTAGTGAGGGGGAGTGGATGACGGTTTTTAACGGTGATTTTATTGAGCCCCCAATAGTCGACGCAGGGACGGAGTCCACCGTCTTTCTTCTTAACAAAGAAGAACCCCGCGGCCGCAGGAGAGTTAGAGGGCCGAATGGTCCCGTTACGTAAGCCCTCGGTGATGTAGGCGTTTAGGGCCTCTTGTTCTGGAGGGGCGAGGGAATAGAGTTGGCCACGGGGCGGTACCGAGCCTGGCAGGAGGTCGATGGTGAGGTCGTAGGGCCTGTGAGGGGGGAGTTGAGCGGCGCGCTGTTTACTAAAGACCCCCGCCAGGTTCCGGTACGGGACGGGAATCGACTCGCGGTTGACGTCGGGGGCCTCGGACTCCCCTGAACACGTCTCACCCTTAGCCTGGAGACAGAGCTCCTGACAGGTCGAGCCCCAGTGAAGGACAGTGCCCTGGGTCCAGGAGATGATGGGGTCGTGCTTTAACAGCCAGGGATGACCCAGTATGAGAGGGGGAGAGTGAAGGGAGGTGATGAGGAAGGAGATCTTCTCCTGATGTTGATTGATGGACATGGTGAGGGCTTTGGTGCGATGGGTGACCGGACCACTGGCAAGGGGTCGACCGTCGATGGCTGTGATGGTGCAGGGCGGAGATAACACCTCGGTGTCGATCCCCAGCTGGGCAGCATAAGCCTGATCGATGAAATTCCCGGCTGCCCCTGAGTCAACAAAGGCAGGGGTCACGATCTGTCGGTGGCCCAGCTGAAGACCTACCTTGAGCGTTAACCGGGAAACGGATGGAAGGAGGGAGGAGGCGATGATGGTACCAGATGAGAGTCCCCCCCTACTCACCTGGTCTGTCCGTTTCCCGGACGGAGAGGACAGACGGCGCGGTGGTGGTCAGGCGCCACACAGTAGGCACACAGGCCCGCGCGGTACCGGCGTTCTCTCTCCGCAGCAGCAAGGGAGGTGCGCCCTACCTGCATGGGTTCCCCGGCTCCTGAGTGGGCCTCCGGAGGCGGGGTGGACCGGGCCTGGTAGGACGCAGCGGGGGAAGATGGTCCGGGCTCCGGGTGATACAAGCGAGAGGCGGGTTTGGTCCGCCAGCTCAGGCTTCGGTCGATCCGGAGACAGAGTTCTATTAATCCCTCCAGCGTTTCCGGGTACTCGCGGAGTTCGACCTCCGCTTTCAACCTGGGGGCGAGCCCCTGAAAGTAGGCGGACCGGAGCGCACGGTCGCCCCATCCGGTCTGGACGGCTAGCGTCCGGAACTCAGCCGTGTAGCGGCTCACTGGCTGGTCTCCTTGTCTGATCTGGTGGATCTTCGCGTCCACCCGGGCCCCGCCCTCCGGGTGATGAAACACGGACCGCAGCTCCCTGGTGAAGGCATCGTAGGAATGGGCCGGGGGGCCGTCGGCCCGGAGGGTGGCAGTGGCCCACTTGGCTGCCTGCCCGCCGAGGAGCGAGATGAGGAGGGTGATCCGGCTACGCTCGGAGGCGTAGCGATGGCTCTGAAACTCAAAGAGTAAGTTTAGTTTGGTCAAGAACACATCGCAATCCTCGCTTTTGCCCTCCCATCTATCCGGAAGGGCTATTTTAGGAGCTGAATCGAGTTGAAGGGGTTGAGGAGGAGAGGGGAGAGGAGCAGGAGTTGGAACTGCCGGCGTGGGAGCAGGAACAGCATCGCGGCCTTGCAGGACCTGTCGCAGGGTGGCTATCTCCGCATGGAGGTTCACCACTTCCTGCTTCAGACCCACAAGGTCCACGGCTTGCTGGTTCACAACATCCCACAACCGAGCGATATCCGCTGGACCCACAGGGGACACAGACATTCTGTCATAAACGAGAATGAAGCGCTACTGAGGAGACCTGCTGTAGCGTGATGGAAGGGCCCAATCGCAGATATACACGAGAGAGCTGGTAAGTCACCCACTTTACTATGAGAACGCTCCAGCGAAATAAGGGTTCCCACCAAAGGAACTCTCGTTCTCACACGCACACAGAGAGGGTAAAGAGAGAGAGAGAGGACAAACCCCAGAGTACTCACGATACCAAGGTACGAGTCGACACGTCTTTTGAGAAGGGTCTCAAATGTCTGTGTGCCAGTCTACCTGTTCTCCCGATGTTTATACCCCTTCGTGACGTCACTTCCGGCGCCGATTGACGCCACGTGACCTGGTGCGTGTGACACATAGACTTTCATATGGAGTTGGTTCCTCTTTGCAGCTGCTATAATGGTTCCACCTCCCATGCTCTGGACTCAGACTAGATAAAACGTGAATGCCCTGGCAGGGGCAAATAGCTTTGGTTTTATATTTGATTACATTAATGTTTAAGTTGAGATTTACAAGAAACATTTGAACTGTAACTGTGTTATAGGGAATACTGCTTTTAAAAAGCACCTTATTTGTGTCAAGCACATGGTTCACGTGACGCGCAAGAGGCACCGGAAGTGAAGCGCATCACATGGTATAAAAGGTCACCCCATGATTGATGGGCTGTTTTGGGACATGGTGGCTCCAAGGCAGGCTCTTCACGAATCCTTCGTGGGCCAAGCTGAGCTTGCTCAGCGAGTCACTATCCTCGAGAAAGCCTATCATGAGCTTTCTGCTGAGCGTCAGGTGCCACAGGCTGCGGCCCGATCCTTCCATCCTTCTTCTTCCTTTTCACCTTCAGAACAGAAATTTTCACTGCCAGATAAGTGGGATGGTGGGGACAGGAAGTGCTATGTGTTTTTGACAAAGATTAACATGATCTTCGAGTTTCAACCCTCCAGGTACACCACCGACCGGAGCCGCACTGCACTTCTTGTTTCCCTTTTCCTGAGAGCAAATATGCATATGGCTCATTCATATCCTGAATTTATCTGCCAACTACCTTCCAACATCTGGATAGTGAGGTGGAGATCGACTCTAAACTATCATCTGCGCCAAGGCAACCGGTCCATGAGCGGCTATGCGGACGAATTTCGGACTCTCGCCGTTCAAACCACCTGGGGAGATCCAGTGCTCCGGACCTTGTTTTACAAGGGCCTGGCTCCCTGGAGGAAGGACAAACTCGCCGGACAGGAGCTTCCCATCACTGCTGAGGGACTTGTACAACTTTGCCACCAGATTGACTAATGGATGGGCTCCCGTCCGAGGCCCTCATACTAATCCACTTACCACCCCACAGACCTGATATTCTACCAACACAACCACTGTGGAGGTGTCATCAGTCGGTTCTTCACCTACATCTGTGGACCACTCAGGAGCCGGAGGGGAACCCATGCAGTTAGGGCACCCTTCTCTGACTCCTGAGGAGAGAGACAGGCGCTATCGCGAAGGTCTATGTGCCTAATGCACCTCCCCTAAACACCATTCAGGTGAATAGGGGTGCTCTCACCTGGTCTGGTGGTAATTTAATATACTTTACCCTCTGTTTCCCGTCTTATAGTTCAGACCCACATCCAGCTGGGCCACAAATGGATCTTAACAGATGTGTTCGTGATTCAGGTTCAGCTGGAAAATTTATCAATCGTGCTTTCACTGCCCAGTTTGGTGTGGGATTAGAGGCATTTGAACATCACCGCCATTGACGGTCGATCCCTTGCCAACAGGCCCATCACCCCCCAGACCTCACCGTTATCCCTCACCATTGCTAACCACACTAAATGCAATTTCTTGTCACCACCCTCACTTCTCCTCCCTTACTCCTCGGATTCCTCTGGCTCCTCTGTCACGACCCATTAATTTCATGGACTCAACGCCTGATTCTTCAGTGGGGGCCAACCTGTAAGGAGCTATGTCTCCAGGCGAAAGCTGGGACGTGTACTGGGGAATACGAGGCCCCCGAGGTCAACTTAGAGACCATTCTCTGTCTAAGGATGAACAACAGGCGATGGATGAATACATCAGCGAGGGGCTTCGCCAGGGGACTATCCAACCATCTACCTCTCCAGCAGCCGCAGGGTTCTTTTCTGTTAAGAAAAAAGACAGGGGACTCTGCCTGTGCATCAGGGGCTTAATCAGATTACAGTGAAGAACAGGCAACTGCTTCCACTTTCTAATACCACCCTGGAATCCCCCTCTGGTGCTTCAATTTTTTACAAAATTGGACCTATGGAGCACAACCTGGTTCGCATCAGAGAGGGTGATAAGTGAAAGACATTCATAACCCCCACCGGTCACTATGAGACCCTGGTTATGCCCTTCGGCCTGTGCAGAATGATGTGCTGCAGGACATACTGGGCCATTGGACTTTCGTTTATTTAGATGACATTGTAATATATTCCAGGACCTCTGAAGAACATATTCAACATGTGATAGTGGTTCTTCGCAGGTTGCTGGCCCACCAACTGTACTGTAAGTTGGAGAAATTGCATTCCATCAATTGTGCCTACTCTTCACTTCAGCTTCCATCCTTCTTCATCCAGACCCAAGTAAGTCATTTGTTGTGGAGGTGGATGCTTCCGATGTGGGCGTAGGGGTGGTCCTCTCCCAGCGAGGTCCAGATCAGAAACTGCACCTGTGCAGTTTCCTCTCCAGATAGTTTAACCCCACTCAGCAGCGATACGGGGTAGGGGATCATGAACTGCTGGCCATCAAGTGGGCCCTGGAAGAGTGGTGTCACTGGCTCCAGGGCGTCAGTGAACCATTTATGGTCTGGTAACTTACTTACCATCAAGTAAATGAAAGAGATTAACCCCGACAGGCGCGGTGAACACTGTTTTTTTAACAGTTCCAGTTCCATCGTTCTTACCATCTGGGGTCGAAGAACATCAAGGCTGACATGCACTCTAGACAACTTGAGGCTGAGGCAACCGGGACAGACCCTGCGCCTGTTCTTCCACCTCAGATCATCGTGTCTCCATTACAATGGGAGCTGGAGAACCGTATCCGCCAGGTGCACTCCTTGGAACCCCCTCCAGCAGAGACCCTCCATGGGTGTCTGTTTGTTCTAGCTATTCTTTGGCCAGACGTTCTCCACTGGGGTCACAACTCAGCCATTTCTGGAGATCAAGGAAGTGTGTTGGACTCTCACCTTCATCCAGCAGGCGTTTTGGTGGCCAGCCATGGCCGAAGAGGTTACCGAATATGTCCAGGCATGCGCGGTCTGCGCCAGGGCCAAGACCTCCAACCAAACAGCATCGGGGGAGTTGCAGCCTCTCCCTCGACGTCCCTGGTCACACATTGCGCTGGATTTTGTCACTGGCCTATATATAGATGCTGGGCAAAGATTTAAATTTTTAATCTCATGATTTCGTATGATAGTTATACACAAAATTCAGTAATGAATTCAAAAGTAGTGTATTGCGCACTTTTATTTGAAAAGTTCTGCTATATGAACGAAAGTACAATAACATTTGGTTTGCAAACACTTTATACAAATAAGGTGCTTTTTAACAGCAGTGTTCCCTTTAACACAGTTACACAGCTGCAGTTAAAATATTTCTTGTTAATCTCAATTTAAACATTAATGTAATGAAATCAAGTATAAAACCAAAGCTATTTCCCACTCCCAGGGCATTCACGTTTTGTCTAGTTTGTTATAGAAAAGCAAGTTACACTCAGAGTCCAGAGCATGGGGGCGGAATCATTATAGCAAGGGGGGACTTGTGTCCCCGACTTTTTCCCTCATGGAAGACAACCGAGACATAGACCATTATAACAATTATAATTTTTTCCCTCCCAGACGACAAGCAAGATGTAGACCACCGCACTAGCAAGTGTCTCTGTTTAGAGTGAGGTGAAGTGGTCGAGCACAAAAAAAGCACTGAATTTCAAAATAATAGTGTGGTGATCTTTGTTATTGGGGGGTTTGTTATTAAAACTAAAAATTTTGAATTGTTTGTTTTTCTGTTCTTTTGCACTTTTGTTATCAGGATTGAGTTTGGGGTTGGGGAGTATAGGAACGGCGTGTGTGGGAGTGTGTGCGTGTGTGTGTGGTGGAGGAGCATGTGAGAGCAAGAGCTGAGCGGTATAGAGCTGGTTCAGGGTTTTTTTGCAGTGTGAGTTGTGGCCATACAGCAGCTCAGCTGTTCTAGAAGAAATTTTAATTAAAAGAATCTGTGGAGCTCAGTTGCTGTCCAGTGTCTGCTTTAACTGGCGGGTCACTACAATAGTAATAAAAAAAACTGCATTAACGCGCAATAAAATAATAACGCGTTAACATGCCAAGCCCTAATATATTTATATGTATAGTTATGCTAAAGTACTTCAACATGGAGTGCACACACACACTTTCTGCTGTACAGTTCTTCAGGACCCAAAGGACCCTGAAGACACCTCAGCAGTGTTTGAAGTTGGAAAGGATATGAGTGTCTGTTTGAGACATTAATGACATTCCTGCTGTAAAGCTGGCTACACTTTTTTATCTCCGACTGAGCTGCTCTGCCTTAAAACACTGTGTTTTCTCCACAAAGGGCCATGAAAGTGGAGGCGGTTGCCACTGGCAAAGAAGCTGAACTGAAGCCAATTGTCTAGAATTAAAATCAATGGATTTCTGGTCGATGCTAAAGCTAATTCACTGCTAACAATGAGCATAAGCTACAGTATCGGTCAACTAGCTCACGTTACCTGGTTCCCATCTGCTTTAATCTTTTTCTGTATAGCTGGACCACAGCTAATGTTCATTTATATATTAATTGATGCATCCACTTTTTGATTAATCTAACAATTATGCCTTTCATCATTTCATTTTGCTATATCACAGCGCTGCCATTCAAGGTTCCCTCAGTGTGAGAGGTGTCACAACTGGTGAGAAGAGGGACACACTCGCAGACTTCCATATGGATAACGATTTAGTTACACTGGTGAACAGAACTGAACAGATACAAGGTTCGAGGGCCAGACGAGGACTGGACATCAGGTGAGTGTATGCTTCCATAATCAGAACTAAAAATTAGGGCTAACTTAAAAACACAGGGAGGAGTACCAAGAACCAATGAACAGAAAGAATATATCAGAGTTCATTCTAGCCGGCTAAAACCATTTAAACTAATGCCGGCTCGATGAGGCCAGTCCAGAGTCTGCTAGTGCCATCTAGCAGGTGTCGACCAGAACCGTGACAAGAGGCCACTTTTGGTAACACAACGAAAAAAGCTATTTCACCCCCTATGTTTCCAGTGGTGTATTAGAATCTGTCCGAACGACAGAACATTATAGAAGGCATTTTAATAAAACAGTAGAGGACATACCACCAACAATTATGCTTCCTCTAGTATATTACAGTCTGACAGAATGACTGTGCAAATCATATGAACATTATAGAGCATTACAGAGCACTTTTAATGAAATTATAGGAGCCGTAACACCCCGTAACAAAGTCAAAGTCAAGTGAACTTTATTGTCATCTCAACCATATACAAGTACACAGAGAGATGAAATGGCGAAGCTCAGGTTCCACAGTGTACATATATTGTACAAGACATAAGACATTGTGAAACAAAACAAAACAAATAAGAAGTATAAAATAAGGTAATGGTGAGATTGAGTGCATGGACAGCTCACTGTGCATTGTATATAAATATAAGTAGGACAATAATATGCAACGGTTGAAGGAATGTGCAAAAAGTATGACCAGTATAGCCAGTATGAACAGTGTAACAGTATAAAACAGTGAGAGACATATCAAAATATTGACAATAGCAGACTGAGTATACATTCTTAAAGGTTTGTGTGTTTTTAAAGAGTTGTGTAAACAGTATAGACAATATGACTTGTATATAGACAATTTATCTAGTATACACAGTATAACAGTATAACAGTATGACCAGTCAAAATAGCAGCTTAGGTATTGATTCTTTTGTGCGTTTTAAGAATTGTGCAAGCAGTATGAACAGTATGGACAATATAACCAGTATACACAGTATAACAGTATCACTAAGTGTAAATAGGTGATTTGGGTTTTAAGGCTTTCTTGCGACTTTTAAAGTGGCTGTGCATGAGTGTAAGGTCAGTGTAAACAGTTTGTAAAGGGGGGAAAGAGGAAACGAGGGGGTCCCTGGGGGCAGGATGGTGTTGAAGAGTCTAACAGCCTGGGGGTAGAAACTGTCCCACAGTCTGGCAGATCTGGCTCTGATACTGCAGTATCTCCTCTTTGATGGCAGGACTGTGTGAGGGGTGGGAGGGGTCCTGCACAATGCTGCAGGCCTTACGAACAGTCTGTGTGCGGGATGCATCTTCTAGTGAGGTAGAGGCACTCCAATACTCCAACTCTGCTGTCCTCACTACCCTCTGCAGGCGTTTGGGGTCAGACATGTTGTACTTTCCATCTCAGGTAGTGCTGCAGCTGGTCAGAACACTCTCAATGGTCCCTGTGAAGAATGGTGGTGAGGATGGGAGGTGGAAGGCTTGCTCGTTTCACTCATCTCAGGAAGTGAAGTCTCTGCTGGGCTTTCTTTGTTAGGGAGGTGGAGTTGCTCGTCCTCAGTCATGTGCACACCAAAAAACTTAAAAACTATCCTCCTAACTATCTCCACAGCAGAGCCACTGATGTTGAGTGGGGTGTGGGTTGGGCTTGATTTCCTGAAGTCCACAATCATCTCTTTAGTTTTTGACATTAAGAGAGAAGTTATTGTCCCTGCACCACACTGACAGCTGTTTTACCTCCACTCTGCAGGCTGACTCATGATTGCTGCTTATCAACCCCAGAACAGTCATGTCATAAGCAAACTTGACAATGTGGTTGGTGTTGTGTGTGGCTGTGCAGTTGCGGGTCAGCATGGTGAAGAAGAGCGGACTGAGCACACAGCCCTGCACAGCTCCGGTGCTCAGAGTGATGGTGTTGGAGGTGTTGCAGCCCATCCGTACTGACTGTGGCCTCTCTGTCAGGAAATCCAGGATCCTGCTGCAGAGAGTGGTGTTCAGACCCAACCCACTCAGTTTTACAATCAGCTTTTGAGGGATGATTGTGTTGAAGGCTGAACCTAAGTCTATGAACAGCATTCTGTCTTTCTTGTCCAGGTGTGTCAGGAAGAGGTGAAGGGCATAGGATATGGCGTCCTCAGTGGATCTGTTGGATCGGTATGCAAATTACAAGGGGTCTAGAGAGGTGGGGAGACTGGACTTTATATAAGCCATGACTAACCTCTCCACTTCATGATGATAGGAGTTCATGATGATAGGACTGAGAGACGGTAGTCATTCAGACATGTCACTGATGACTTCTTCGGCACTGGGATGATGATGGTGGATTTCAAGCATGCTGGGACAGACATCTGCCTTAAGGATGTGTTGAAAATGTCTGTGAGGACATCAGTCAGTTGATTCCCAAAGCACACGGCCAGGTATGTTGTCAGGTACTGCAGCTTTGCATGGGTTCACTCGTGACAGGGTTCTCTTCACGTCAGCTGTGGGAAGACAGAGTACCTGCTCGTTGGAGGTAGGAGAAGCTTTTCTTGCCAGCTCTTTGTTTTGTGCCTCAGATCGTGCAAAGAAGTCATTCAGCTTGTCTGGGACGGAGGCATCACCGTCACTGCTGCGCAGATGGGGTTTGTAGTCTGTGACTGCCTGAATTCCCTGTCTTTGGTGCAGTTGAAGTGTTCATTGATCCTGAGGGCAGGCTTGTCTCCAGATCTGAAGGCTGCATTTCTGGTCTTTAGCAGTGTGCACACCTCGCTCTTCATCCAGAGCTTTTGTTTGGCTCTCGTGGTGACACTCTTGGAGATAGTAACATCCTCTATGTACTTTGAGCTAGTGACAGAGACTGTGTATTCCTCCAGGTTGATAGAGTCACCACTCATTGAAGCCTCCCTTAAAATGTCCCAGTTTGTCGTAGCAAAGCAGTCCTGGAGAGCTGAAACTGCACCACTTGGCCACACTTGGATGTTCCTGCAGACTGGTTTGGTGTGTTTGAGCAGGGACTTGTAAGCTGAAATCATAAACACTGTGATATGGTCAGACTTCCTGATGTGAGAGCATGGAAGGGCTTTGTAAGTCCACTGCACATTTGTGTAGACTTTGTACAAGCAGTTTTCCCCTCTTGTGGCAAAGTTCACATGCTGAAAGAACTTGGGGAAAACTGACATCAGATTTACGTGACTAAAGTCTTCAGATTTTATCAGGAATAAGTCTGGATTTGCTGTTTCCAGCTCATGAAGCCACGTCTCAGTGAAAATAAAAACACAACAGTCTTTGAATTCCTAGTTGCTGGCAAGCTGCAGGTTTATGTGGTCCAGTTTCATGTCCAGCGAACGGACGTTCGCAGAGAGAATAGATGGTATCGCTGGTCTGGTGGGGTTAGCCTTTAGCCTCGATCTAACCCTGCCGCACTTTCCTCATTTCTGCTTCCGATTGCGGCGCTTGCATTTCGGCCACATCTGTTTCTCCCCCCCCGACAAAGTAAACAAAGTGCATTTTTTTCTGAGCAGTGTGCTGCTCATAAACGCACACTTGTGTCATACTGGCACTCAAATCGTTTTGTTTTTAAATTAACGGACAAAGACGAACAAAGACTAACACCACGGTCTCAGGAGCTCTCTCAGCCACAGCTTGCATGGGCGCCGCCATCTTGGATCTATGCTACCTGTAATGTATTTCAATCTGTCAGAATGACTATGTGGATGATGTGACCAATACAGAGTATTATAGAGTGTATTTTAATGAACTAATAGATGCTGTTTCAGCCCTATGGTTACTGTAGTGTATTACACTCTGTCAGAATGACAGTATTGATAATATGACCTTCGTAATGCATATTTATTAGTTAGTAACTTTTCTATAATTAATTGTTGATTATTTACTGTACATCTTCACAACGCACCCACAACCTATTAAAATTGTTTATCTAAGTTATCTATTAAAAACAACAACAGGGCATTGATTTAGACTTGATATTGAATGGATCCATTCATTTCTTCTGCACATCAAAATGAAAAAGCAAGCAAATCTATAGCAGTTTTATTCCACCCCTGCTCTAGAAAAGGCTATAGAGCCTCCTGTAGCTCTGTTCAGTAGATAATTCAGACACTCCTGAACGCCCGGCTTGTCTGGTTGAGGTGTGTGAAAGTAGCCTTAGTATAAAACTCTGAAGGCCAGGAGAACTGGGTAAGGAACTCTTTTAGCTGCAGCAGGTTGAAGTTATTACACTTCCATTAAGTTCATTTGATGCCTTCTTATGAATCGATATTAAAATGTAACAACGCTATTACACTTGGCAAAATCAAGCATTTGGACTGTAATAGCATAAATACATGCATCATGAGCCTCCCAGACTGCAACTGTCTGGGGTGGAGTTTTACCCTGTAAGCAATGAAGGCTGTAATTGAAACCAAACAGACTGCAGAACCGGAGGAGCGAATAGGAAATGAATTTCTGGAAAAAATACGCCTTCCTGGAGGCTATTTCATTTTTATTCCACTGAAGGAGCTGAACGGTTGGTGCTATCTGTGATTTCTCAGTCTAGACGGAGTTTAGTCTCAGCAGCTTGGCTCTCCTTAGAAGGATTAGCAGAATCCCCTCCCTATTACAATCTCACTGGGGCCCTACGCCCTTCCTCATCACCCAGAACGCCACCAGAGGATCCGTCAGCACCCGCAGCGGCTAAGCCAATAAGAAAAAAGTATTTAAAAAACTATTGCATGGAGAAGACTGTTAAGATTATCAAGAAGCTTAAGGAGACTCACGACTTTCGTGTTTGTTTCAAATACACAAAACCAAATAGAAAATGCTCCTTTGGACCTACTGTCAAGCTTAACCCATCCACATGTTTTCCACTTGCACATAAATGTTCTGGTTTGTGTAGGAACTACGAACTGCCAGAGTTCTGACCAAGATCACATCTCTCCAGTTCTCAGGTCTTTGCACTGGCTCCCAGTTCAGTATAGAATTAATTTCAAAGCATTTCTCAGCCTGTACAAGTCATTCAATTGTTTGGGCCCTATATACATCTCTATGTTTGCTGCACATAATCCTGGTATGTCTTTTAGATCTGCAGAAGATGCTCAGTTAGTGGTTAAAAGAGCTGAAACTATACATGGTGAAATGGTGTTTATCCACAATGCTGTCCAACCAACTTGCCATCAATATCAGATCTGCACCAACTGTAGTGTAAAAAAGCTCCTAAAACTGCACTATTCTCATCTGCCTTCTTTTAAATACAACCTCAGTTGCAATGATAAGGAAGTCTCATAATGTTTAAACTGAGAAAATGTATAATGTAAAACGTTGCTCGAGTTTTGGGAGAGGAATGTTGTCTCATTCTTGTCTAATACAGAATTCTAGTTGCTAAACTGTCCTTGGTCTTCTGTATTGTAAATTTCATTTTGTGATGCGCCAAAATGATGTTTTGTGATGCGGCAAAATGATAAGACATGTTGGCTTTTGAACTGAGCGCTGATAACAAGCTGGGTGGTCTGGATGACACGGCATCCCTGGTTTCCGAAAATAATTTCAAATTATGATTCATCCGACCACAGAACAGTTTTCTCTGAATGTTTTGATGTAAAATAAGCCAAAAATTTTCATGAAATAGTATTTGATATTTTGTTTATGTTCTGTTCTGAATAAAACATGGGTTTACGAGATTTCCATATCATTGCATTCTCTTTTTATTTACAATTTGCACAATGCCCCAAATTTTTTGGAATAGGGGTTTTAGTTGCCATTCTATCATACTTTTAATCTTCTTCTATTGATTTTATTTATTTATTTATTTTACTGCTTGCTATTTTATGCTTAATATTTTTATTCTATTCCCGTAAAGCACACAGAATTACCCTTTTTGTTTTCCACATATCACTCACCCCACAGAACCAAAGAACAGGAGGACACAGAAGAAGTTCCTCTCACAAATCATCTGTTACAGCTGCCCTCCGACAGTGAACACACAATGTGTGCTCACTGTTCCCTACACAGTGCACTAAAACTGGCTCCTGTGCCCAAACAGTATATAATTTGTATAATAAACAGCAGTTTGGGATTCAGCTGTGTGTACACAGTTCCATGCCGGACTTATAAAACATTGTTTGGGTTTTAATGCAACGGGGAGAATACAAGAGCGTAATGGCCGAACTCTACCACAAGGGTCTCCGTCCATCACTATTTTTCCCAGCACACCTCCACATTACCTTCCAGAAAGGTGAGAGAAGGTGGCTATAATCTGTTTCTGAGGCCTCAAACTTTATCCAGAGCCTGCAGAGGAGCTCATCTCCAGAATTGTAACAGTTTGGTAGGCCCTGAGTAATTAAAATGACATTGGACCCTTTGCTGATACCGAACACTCACATAATGTGTTGTAATGCTTGATAAATTGCATACCTTTTTAGAGAATACAGTTACTGGCTCATTCACCCTTATCTGATTGTTACTGACTTAACCAAATTTATCATTTATTCTGTGAACGGCAGACACTCTTAAGTTTTATCTCAGTACAGGAGTCTTCACTGTATACAGTCCTCTATCTAACTTACTTTGTTAGTATTGGGTTATACGCGTAATGTGGTGGGGAAGGCAGCATATACTGGAATCAGATTGTTGGAAATTCTTTTTGGAAGGTTTAGTAAGAATCTGGTGATAGGGGTTTCTTTTGGGATTAATGGAGAAGCAGCAACTATGTGGTTTTGTGTCTGTTTGTATTTTCCTGTTTTTTTACACAGTTTTCCTATAGTTTTTTGTGGTTTAAAGCTACTAGCATCTACCATTTGTCATGGTCCCTCTCTCTCTCCTGGCCAAGACAAATGGTGCAAGGACAGACTTCCATGCTACAAGTTTTTATTTTCAATTATCCAAAACAAAAGGCACAAGGGCCAAACAAAACAAAACCCAGGAGTCTGGGAACAGTGGCATAAAGGATACTGTAACAGTCCCACTCCACGGCCTCCAGAGGGAACTATAGAGGGGGACTGGTTACTCTCCTTCACCCTGCAACCTAGAGTGGCTGCCTTAAAATGGAGATGGACTTGTCTGTGTTGCAGTTCCGGTTCACGACCACCAGGGGGTGTCACTGAGGAGGACAGGAGTCACTCCTCTAGCCTGTGGCCAACAGGGGGCGTCTCGAGTCATTGGGTTAATCAGGTCACACAGCTGAGCATGATTAACCCCAATCATGCTCCTCTCTTCCTATTGGTCCTAAGGGTGTATTTAATCTGTCACAGGGTGGTGGTCAGGTGAGAAGCTTTGAATGTTGATGGTATGATCTCATGTTCCATGGAAGGATCTTATCTTGGATGTATCTGTCTTGTTCTTTGTAGTTTTTTTGTATTGTTTCAAGTTTAGTTTTTGGCCATCGTGCTACCTTTTGTTTTCTTGTTTCTTTTTTCAATAAAACCTTTATCATTATGTCTACCTGCGCCTGTGCCTTCAACAACCTGGTTTAAGCCAATATCGTGACATTATACAGTCAGGCTCTAAGATTGAGAAATGCTACCGTGAAGCAGGGTGTTCTGCTACCCTGTGGAAAAATGCTCCCTTGATGTAGAGTGTGGCTCTGATTCCCAAGACTGTGGAACTGCACATGTGCAGAAGGGCACGGTAACACATCTCGATGGGTAGCATGTTTTGACTGAATACCGGACCAGGTTAAAGTCACGTGATGCGATTAATCAGCATAATTTTTTTTTTAACACGTTATTTTTTTGTGATTAATTGATCAAAATTAATTCGACACCCCTAATATATACTATTTTATTTTGAAAGTTTGTTGCATTTTTGTGCTGGGTGTGCTAGCAGCATGCAGCGCTCTAGGTCTCGGCTGGTTTTCGCGGGGGTCAGTCGTCCCATTACTTTTGTCTATATAATATGTCATCATTATTTTTCTCCATATTGTATTCCATTAGTTTGTCCATACAATATGGACAAAAGTAATGGAATGCTTGACCCCTGCGAAAACCAGTCGAGACCTAAAGCGCTGCGTGGACAAAAGTATTGGGATGCCTGACCAATACACCAACTTTAATGAAACTGCATTCAGATACATAGACTTTCATATGGAGTTGTTCCCGCTTTACAACAGCTATAATGGACCCCCTCCCATTCTCTGGACTCTGAGGGTCACTTGTTATTCTATAACAAACTAGATAAAATACAGTGCGGCAAAAAAAGTATTTAGTCAGCCACCAATTGTGCAAGTTCTCCCACTTAAAAAGCTAAGAGAGGCCTGTAATTTTCATCATAGGTATAGCTCAACTATGACAGACAAAATGAGAAAAAAAAATCCAGAAAATCACATTGTCTGATTTTTAAAGAATTTATTTGCAA
>JBBJLS010019935.1:0-15210 GCA_037577275.1 Bryconaethiops microstoma
GAGATCCAGACTTTCTTGTATTTTAATGTGGTCTTGAGGAACAGTTCTCCAGGCTTCCTGAAGGACTTTCAAAGACTTTCCAGTTCAGTCCCTGAACCTGACCAGTTTCAGAGGAATGTTTTTGTTTGTTAAGACACACAGTGACCCACATATGAATTATTCAAGCAGAACAAAGAGCATCTAACTGAAGTCCTGAACCAGTGAAGATCAGGAGGAAATGATTCCAGATGATCAGACGGTGATCAGTATACTGGTGGTGCTGAAATCAGAGTGATTCGAACTCCTTTATCTAGGCTCCTTGTCTTTTTAGGCACTTAGCAGCCTTTCACAGTAAAACATTTGCTCTCATTTCTTTCATTTAATCTACTCAACATGCCAAAGATAAGACAGTTTGACCGAAAATAGTATGTTTGCACCAACATTCAATTCAAAGTCAAATATAAAGAAATGAGGAGGGGTGTCAAGATTTTTGCAGAGTATCGTATATGGACAGTGGAGCTCATAAAACAGACAGGGTGTTTAGATACAAGGAGGTGTATTTAATAAAGTGGATTTTGCAGTATATTTAAGGAGATTTCGTCAGAAAAGATTATTTGGCACTAAAACTGGTTTTATACGAAAGAAAACAGTGATTTCAAACACCCAGGAATGTACATTCATAAAGGGTGGAACACACACATGGACATGCAATACAGATCACTTATATGGTGTAACGTGTCTCTCTCTCTCTCTCTCACACACACACACACCTATTAATCAAGCCCCCAGGTAAGTTATTGTAGCTCTATCACAAGATATGACCTGACTCTCTCTCTCACACAGTTCTCTCTCTCCGTCTCTCTGCCTCTGAGTCTAAAACAGCTGCCAGATTAAGACTATAAAGAGTGATCCATTTCATTCCATTTCTCCAGTAGCTGTCTGGGTGGTCTCGCCGCTCAAGTAAAGTCGTCAAAGACTAAAGGATCCCCTCTCTCTGGTCACACTCACTATCAGTTTACTATCAGAACTAAAGCACACAGCAGCTGTCCAAAAACATCATGGCAGCTCGGCTGGAGTTCGCTCGCCTCATAAGCCACTTCAACCGGATCGCACAAAGAGCTTTAGCACACATGTTTCTGCGCAGCGAACCCTCTCAAGAGCTTTTAGATGTATGGAGTCGAAAGAAGAGTAAAGCTGAATCATAAATGTTACTCTAGTGTGGGAAAGATGCAGCCGTGGGAAAACGGGTTCTTTATATCTTGCTTTGTTAATCAAAAAAAGACAAAAAAAAGGATTTACAACACAAGCTCGAATCAACGCATAAAAACTGGCATACTGTATGAATAATAAAATACATACAGTTTAAATTTTTTATATGTAGTGATTAAAAAAATATTTTCTGTCTAAGAAAGGCACTCAAATGGTGAACATACTGAAAATGTATTTTTTAGCAAAGAATATTGGGTGTATTGTTAGAAAATATTAAGTGTATTTATATATCACTGATGAAGGACTAGAGGACCAAAACTGTGCCAAACATATATAACTTTATATCTGAAAGGTGGACAAACAAGTAAAATGTGTCTAATAGAGACACACACACACACGCGCACACGCACACACACACTCTATCCCTATGAGCAGTTGTTAGATGGAACGCCGCAGATAGATGGATCTCTCTCTCTCTCTCTCTCTCTCTCTCTCTCTCTCTCTCTCCCTCTCTCTCTCTCTCTCTCTCTCTCTCTCTCCTGCCAACATCTCTGAATAACAAAAGATTGATTTTTCTTCTCATCTGCTCTTCTCTTGTCGATAAGGTGAATTTTCCAAGACATCAGACTATATATCTGTAACCGTATCATGTAATAGCTTTCTGTGACGTCTGGTTCCATTCACCTTCACTGTGAACAGGTCTGACAATAGAACAGAACATCAAAGCACTTTTTTAACGTATTTAATAAATGTAAATTAATTAAGACAGGATTCTCTTTAAGCTAGCCCATGAGTGTACTTTTAATGACAGTTTACACTACAACACACTCAGAAAAGGTACTAAACCATCCTGGCGTGGCTCTCTCAAGGGGATGTCTTTAATTGAGGAATTTAACAGCACTATTTTCAAATCATTTTCAAACCATTTTAATCACAGTTAATGTTTGTTTTTCTATATTATGAAGCTAACAGGTACAAATAAAACTTAAAGACGTAATAGCGTTGTACCTTTAAAATGCATTTAAGGCTCATCTCTGCACCTTAAGGACAACAATGCATCTTTGATGGCACTTTTACATTGCCTTAGCCTTTGGGTGTTTTCACATATAGTCCTCTTTAGAGGCGCCCGAGCAGCAGTGTGTGGGGACAGTACTTTGCTTTTGGTGAATGAGTTGGGATTTGAACCCACACCTTTCTGATTGCAGGGCAAATCCCCTAACCACTAGGCATTCCAGCGATTTGTACATGAATGAAGAGAAACCGGATTATGTTCACAGTGTGAGCTCATTTGAAAGGGGACTCAGTTCTCTTTCTGGTCCACTTCAGCTCAGATGGGGCCTCAGTTCTTTTTCTGTTCATACTTTAGTTCCTCATCCAACCTGCCACCGCTGTCTCTTCACATTCACCATTACTGGGAAGTTTTTTCTCCATAAGAGTAAATGGTTAAAAGCTCTACCAAACTTCTACATTTTCCACAAAGATCTATGCAACTATTTTTCTTCACTGAAACTGATGGAGAGCAAGAATGCTTTGAGGCTGTGCAACTTGGTAGAGAAACTTGATCTTGATGAGAATCTCTAGGTCCCCTTTATTTATGTATTTGTTGGTTTGTTTGTTCGTTTATTGTTATCACATTTTTGCTTGTCCGAAGTATAACTGAAATTGTAATGGAGTTGTACCATGGCATGTTTGTATGTTTATTACAGTTCAATAAAAATAAAAAAAATTTGTTTCCCAGGGCTGTACCACATGATCTACAGCAAGGCCAGAGGGCGAAAACTGTCAAAGCGAACCAGGAGCGCTTTGTGTTCATGACGCGCAAGTTAAAGGAACCGTGCCTCGGACTTAAAGCGAACTGGACTGAGACCACCTCCCGATGTGGTCGGTTCAAAGGGGTCTGGGTTTGTTTGGCGTGTTCAGATACACACTAAAAATGTACTGTACTGTTGTGTCGTATACTTTTTATTCTATTGTTTTGCTGCTTTTACCTTTCTGCCCTAACAATGCAAATTTTCCACTTGTGGGCCTAATAACAGTTTATCTTATCGTATCTTTTCTTCAACAGGTATAACGTATCTAAGAGAGAGTAACTTAAATTATAGTTAAGGACCATTTGGTTATTAAAATCAATGTGACATAAAACTTGAACAGTTCATTTCTCTGGTCATATGAAGCACAAAATATCATAACATTTCAGAAAAACAAATGTAATCGTCAAGTGCAATGGCTTTCGTCCCGGTTTTAAAATCATCTCCATTTGATCATATTAAAGAACCCCGGCCCACCTAGCAGCTAGTACAGAGACCCCCCGTGCAAAAGTAATAATTCACAGATTAAGTGAAAAACAATCAGTCATAGGTCAAGAGGCTGATTTTGAACAACGCTGCTGTTAGAGAGTGGACAAGATTTTGCGGCTCACAGCAGACTTGTCATGAACAGAACAGGGAGCACCCAAATGTGGAGTACCAGGTCATAGGTTTGAATCCCAGTACTGCTAATGTCTTCACAGGTACCCTTGACCAAGGAACTGTCCCCACCCACTGTTCCCCGGACGTCCCTCTTTGGTGGCAGGGGGCTGCCACCAATGGAGGGGGGGGGGGGGTCTGGGGAACAGTCCCTTGCTAAAGGGCACCTGTGATGACACTAGCAGACCTGGGATTCAAACCCACAACCCTCTGATCACAGGGGCAACACCCTAACTCTTAGACTACCAGCTGCCGCTAGGATGGTCTATGATTAAAGATTGGTATGGCAGTACAACGTCGGAACCATTTCATGTTTTCTTGTTTATTTGCATTCAGTCTACTTGTGTATTTGCTGTCAGAATGTCCCTCACTGCTCACATAAAAGGTTTTATACATTTTGCACAGGCGGTCTTAACACTTCAGCACAGTATGAAAAAATTGTCACAATCTCCTGATTCCTGATTCACTGAAAGGGGCTGAAATTCACATCACTACAAATAAGCAAAACCAAGTAATGTGAGAATTTCTCCACCAGAGGGCAGACTAAGCCCAAAGACGCTGACCTGCTCGCTGCTCCTCGGAGCTCAGTTGTTCTAGATCTGCAGCCCGTGGCCTGGATCAGAAGGTCTGACCAGCATGTGGACCCACCTGACCACCAGATCGGTCAAATTAAAGAGGAGTTTAATTCAGGGGGTCAGTGTTAAAGGACCTCAGTGAAACTCTGCTGGAGCGGAAAGGTTTGAGAGTACAAACCTCTGACTGAGCTCTGACTGAGGGTCATTCAGACAAAGCAGTGCTGAGGGTGGGTGGGGTGTTACGAGGTCACAGTAATGAGTACAGACTGTTGGGTCACAGTTTTCAGTCCAGTAAACCTCTAATCATCTCACACTCTCTCGTGTATTTTTACAGACTCCCTCTCTCTCTGTCAGTTTGTATCTTTTTTCATTCTTCTCAGTCGTTCTCTCTTCTGTCGCTCTTCTTTCAGTCTCTCTCTAACTCTCTCTCTCTTGTCGCTCATTCTCTGTCTTCTGTCAGTTTCTACCTTTTCTCTCTCTCTTACATCATTCTCTTTTCTGTCAGTTTCTTTTTTGCTTGCTTTCTCATTTTCTCTCAGTCTCTCTCATCTGCCTCTCAGTCTCTGTCTCTCTTCTCTCTCTCTCTCTTTTCTCTCAGTCTCACTCATCTGCCTCTCAGCCTCTGTCTCTGTCTCTCTCTCTTTTTTTCTGTCTCTCTCGTCTGCCTCTCAGTCTCTGTCTCTCTTCTCTCTCTCTCTCTTTTCTCCCAGTCTCTCTCATCTGCCTCTCAGTCTCTGTCTCTCTTATCTCTCTCTCTCTTTTCTCTCAGTCTCTCTCATCTGCCTCTCAGTCTCTGTCTCTGTCTCTCTCTCTTTTTTCTCTCCGTCTCTCTTATCTGCCTCTCAGCCCGTCTCTCTTCTCTCACTCTCTCTCATCTCCCTCTCAGTCTCTGTCTCTCTTCTCTCTTTCTTTTCTCTTAGTCTCACATTTTTTCTTGGTCTTTATTTTTATTCACTTCGCCTCCTAGGCAGCTGGTGCCCTAGTGGTTAGGAAGTTGCCTCTGCGATCAGAAGGTTGTGAGTTTGAATCCCAGGACTGCTAGTGGCACCACTGAGGTACCCTTGAGCAAGACACAGTCTCCACACACTGTTCCCCGGTCGCCCCTTATTGGCGGCAGCCCCCTGCTTCACTTGGTGAATAGGTTAAATACAGAGAAAGAATTTCAGACTGTTCACACTGTGTGCTGTGTTGTGGTGTGGTGTATTGTGGTCATGCATGACTATAAGGGGGCACTCTTATTTTACTTTTCTCTCAGTCTCCCTTTCTCTTCTCTCTGTTTGTCTCGCAGTTTTTCTCATTCTTTTCTCTCAGTCTCTCTTTTTATCCTTGGTCTCTTTTTTACCCAGTCTGTCTCCTCTTTTCTCTTTCTCTCTCTGCCCTTTCAGTTTTTATCTTTGTTCTCTCATATTCACTCGTTTTCAGCCTCTCAGCCTTTCTTGCTTTTGCCTTTTCTATCAGTCTGTCTCTTTCTCTTCTCTCTCTCTTTCTATTTCAATCCCCCACCTCTTTCTCTCAGTCCTGGTTAATCTGACAGATCGTTCAATAGAAGTGATGAAACTTTCAGTCAGTGTCTGAGAACTCTGGGTCTAAGTCTACTGAGAGAGACGCAAAGCACACACACACACACACACACACACACACACACACGCTTGTGTGTGTATATTTATATATATATATATATATGGTCCTTTAGTTACTGTTCCCTACACTGGAACACTATATGGATCCGTTTTTATTATAGGGAACACATATGATCCCTTAGTCTCGACCTTGAAGCAACATTTAGATCACTATTAATGTGAACATAAATAGTCCTGTAGTTACTATTCCCTACAATATAACACTATATACACTATTCCCTTAGTCACTGTTCCTCTTGTCACTGTTCCTTACATTTGAAAACTATATAGATCACTGTTTCTTAGATAGATAGATAGATAGATAGATAGATAGATAGATAGATAGATAGATAGATAGATAGATAGATAGATAGATAGATAGACCTTTATTTGTCATTGTCACAAGTACAATGAAGTTTAAAGTGCTTCCCAGTCAGTGCATCATTCATAGACAGTTAAACACATAATCATTACCTAAAAACAGTATGAACAAACATCTGCAATATTATGTACATTGTTTTTCTTTTTTAGCAGCATTGAGAGTTGTTATTGCCGTTGGATAAAAACTGTGTTTGAGTCTGTTTGTCCTTGCGTTAATTAATCTGTACCGTCTGCCTGGAGGCAACGGTTCAAAGAGGGAGTGGCCGGGGTGAGAAGTGTCTTTTATAATGTTCTGGGCTTTTGTGAGACATCGGGAGCTGTGTAGGTCTTCCAGTGTGGGGAGAGGACAAACAACAATCTTTTGTGTGGTGTTGATGACCTTTTAGAGCGCTTTCCTCTGAGCCACTGCACAGCTGGTGTACCAAATGCATATACAGTATGTTAATGTACTTTCGATAGCAGCTCGGTAGAAGGACACCAGCAGTCTTTGTGTGATGTGATGTTATTCCTCCTGAGTATTCTCAGGGAGCACTGTCTCTGTTGGACCTTTTTCAGCAGCTCAGAGCTCCAGGATAGGCTCTCCTCTATATGGACTCCCAGAAAGCGGAAGTTTGCAACCCTCTCCACACAGTCCCCACCTGATGATCAATGGAGGAATCTCCTCTTCTTTCTCCTGTAGTCTATTATGAGTTCTTTTGTCTTTGAGGTGTTCAGGAGAAGGTTGTTGGCCGTACACCATGTTGACAGCTGCTCCACCTCGTCTCTGTAGTCAGACTCGTCACCCCCCCAAAAAAAATCAGCCCCACCACCGTAGTGTTGTGCGCAAACTTCACAATGGTGTTGCTGTGATTGACAGGGGTGCAGTCATGTGTGTAGAGAGAGTAGAGCAGGGGACTTAGTACACATCCTTGGGGGGAGCCAGTACTGAGACTTAGGGCCATGGATGTATAACGGCCCACTCTAACTCTGTCTGCGACCAGAGAGGAAGCTGCTGATCCATACGCAGGTGGTACATGGAAGCCCCAGGTCACCCAGCTTGACCACCAGCTTGTGAGGGAGGATAGTGTTGAATGCCGTGCTGTAATCCACAAAGAGCATCCGCACATATCTTCCCTGCTGCTCCAAGTGTGTTAACGTGGTATGGAGTGCTGTCGCTACGGCGTCCTCCGTGGATCGGTTGGCTCTATAGGCAAACCGGTGAGGGTCCAGGCTGCCGGGCAGGGCCGCCATGATGTGGCTGCGGACGAGCATCTCAAAATACTTCATCACCACTGGGATAAGTGCCGCTGGTCTGTAGTCATTAAAGCTGGAGATGTGTAGCTTCTTGGGCAAGGGGACTATGTTGGAGGACTTTAGGCATGGTGGGACAGTGGTCTGTGCCAGGGATCGGTTGAAAATCCTTGTAAATATTCCAGCCAGCTGGTGTGCACAATCCCTAAGCACACGTCCCGGGACGCCATCAGGACCAGCTGCCTTCCTTGGCTTGACGGCCCGCAGGGTGCGCCTCACCTCATGTTCTTCCAGCGTGAGGATCATGCTGCTGAGGGACGTATGGTGTAGCTGTGCTGCCTCTGGTGCAGTGACTTCGAAGTGGGCAAAAAAGATGTTTAACTCTTCTGCCAGCGTGAGGTCACCTTCAGCAGCTTCAGCAAGTCACCTTAAAGGGGAACATTATATATATATGATATAATGAGCAAGGCACCGTCCCCACACACTGCTCCCTCGGTGCTGTGTTCCTGGCTGCCCGCTGCTTCACTTGGTGAATGGGTGAAAGAATACAGAGGAAGAATTTCACGCTGTTCACACTGTGTGCTGTGGTGTGTTCACGTATGACAGAATGGTCACTTTCACTCACTTCAATTTAAAAAACACCAAACTATTATGCTGCTTAGGAACCATGTCCTACCATTAATGAATTAATTGCATTTAATGACTCACTGCACATTTGTAGATTTTAGCATTTTGTTGCCATCTGTCACCTTTGGCTTGGTCACTAGGGGCTCAGACCTTGTCTCTGTATTGCTTGCATGGTTGTGAAAAGTGCTATATAAATAAAAATGAATAGAATTTACATAAAGCTATAAGTCACTCATGGCTTTGGTGATTTTACGACGGTTTAGGACAGCGTGAAGCTCATTAACTGTGGTAAAAATCACTGTAATTATTCATACCGTGTGTGTAATTAACAACACACTGTGAGCACAAAATTATTTAGTTCAATCAGCGCTCCCATAATAGTGTTCTCCATACTGCTCTAATGAACCGAACAGTGACTGGGGGAAAATGTAAATTCCCTGTAATAAATTGTGATTTATATATATATTGTAGGGAGTACTAACTAGGGGATTATTTATGTTCCCATTAACAGTGATGTAAATGTTGCTCCAAGGTAGAGAGTATTCTAGTGTAGGGAATAGTAATCAGGGAACCATTTACGCTCCCTATAATACTGATCTATATAGTGTTCCAGTATAGGGAATAGTAACTAGGGAATCGTTTATGTTCTCTATAATAAATAGTGATATATGTAGCATTCCAGTGTAGGAAGAGGACTATTTATGTTCCCTATAATAGTGTTCCATATAGTTTTCCAATTTAAGGAATAATAACTAGAAGGCCACTTATGCTCCTTAAAATAAATAGTGTGCTTTATAGTGTTCCAGTGCAGGGAATAGTGACTAGGGGAGCATTTATGTTCTCTATAATAAATAGTGATCTGTATAGAATTCCAATGTTGGGAAGAGTGAATAGGGGACGATTTATGTTCCCTGTAATAAACAGTGATTTAGGTATCCAGTATAGTGACCAGGGGACCATTTATGCTCTGTATAATAATGTTTTATTTAGTGTTCCAGTGTAGAAAATAGTTAATAAGGGTCCATTTATATCCCCATAATAGTGTTCTATATAGTGTTCCAATTTAAGGAATTGTGATCAGAGGGCCATTTATGTTCACTATAATAAAGTTTTCTAAATAATGTTCTAATGTAATAGTGATCATAGGGGCATTTATGTTCCCTATAATAAAGTGTATCTATATAGTGTTCCAATGCAAGGAATAGTGATCAGAGGGCCATTTATGTTCCCTATAATAGTGTTCTATATATGTGGAGTTCCAACATAGAGAATAGCGACAAGGGGACAATTTTAGATCCCTATAATAAATGGTGTTCTATATAGGGTTCCAATGTAGAGAATAGTGACTAAGGGACTATTTATATTTCCTATAGTAGTGTTCTACATAATGTTCTTACGTAAGGAATAGTGATTAAAGGGCCATTTATGTTTCCTATAATAGACAGTGATCTATATAGTGTTCCAATATAGTGAATAGTGATTAGAGCGCCATTTATGTTCCCTATAATTTTGTCCTATGCACTGTTCCAGTGTAGAGAACAGTAACTAAAGGGCCATTTATGTTCCCTATGATGAACAGTGTTCTATATATTGTACCTGCAGACAGAGCAGTGATTAGGGGACCATTTCTGTTCCCTGAAATAGTGTTCTATATAGTATAAAAGAGTTGTGGGTGTCGTTGAGCAGAAAAAAGCATGTCGGGAACCCCCACCTTACAGTATGATCAGTACAGAACAGGAGTGATAATGAAATACAGATAAAGCCTCCCACTGCAGCACAGTGGAGGGTGGGTTGCATGGATTTCCTGCCAGGCTGACCATCCCCATGGGTGGGGGGGTGATGAAGGTGAGGATAAGAGTGGCTGTCTCTGGGTAATTGGACTCCAGGCTCTTTACCTGCTGAGAGAAACAGCAGCCTCACCATGGGCACTCATGGAGAGAGAGAGACTGTAATGAAAGCGTAAGGTGTGTGTGTGTGTGTGGGTGTGTGTGGATGGGGGGAGGGGGGAGGGTGGTCTTCGAAACAGGGCAAAAAGTTTTCACCATGTTTACAGCATGTCCTTGGCTCTAGGTGAAAGCCCAACACAGGCTTTAGCCATGGTACAGACTTTAGAAGAGCATAAATATTGGGTTGCATATGAAAATATTATAAAGAAATTGCTTCTACACACTTAATCCTCTTTCACAGAAGGCATTAAATGCATATTTCACTTTTGGTCCCTCCAGAAGCATTTAAAAATGCTGATTTAATGGATTTTGTACAACGGAAATCTTGAATGATCATAAACGTCGAGCCTAGTTTCTGCACATAGACCAGAATCACACAAAGGTCATTCAATGTGCTTTACAGGAATACAATAAGAATTTTCAGCATAAAAATAGTGGGAGGTAAATATAAAAGAATAAAAGAAATTAAAGAATACATAGAAAACAAAAGAAGATTAAAAATGTGATAGAAGTGCAGATATACAGCCATGGGGAAAAAAATGAGACCACACCATTTTTTTTCTGGTTATTGCATTTGTAATTTGTGGGAGTGTGTCTGTGTAAAATGTGCATGTCACTACTGTTTTATACACTTTTGACCACACTTGATTCCAAAATGTAAAAATAATACATATAAATAATTTCTTATACCTTGGAAATGTTAAACTATACAACACTCTTACGTTATTTTACAAATGCAACAATTAAAACAGTGATGTTGAGAGCAGAGTGTGTGCATGTGTGACTCTGTTTCATCCCATCAGAAACTGAATCAGGAGTGAAGCTGCTGGAATACAGCACATAGAAAAGCTGCTCTACAAACACAAATTGTACAAACAGTGAACAGTAAAAAGAGAAAGGTGGTCTCTTATTTTCTCATGGCTGTATAAAAGAAGGTGGAGGAGAAAGGGTCTATATTGTGCCAGAAATTCAGCAGTTATCATTTTATCTTGACACAGAGGGGTGTGAAGACTTTTCACTGTGTGTAAAGTCTACTATATTACTAAACACCCTGATGTGCATTGAGACAAATGTGTGTGGAAAAGACTTGGCACAATGCTAATAGGTGGGCTATAAGCTTCTATTACCTGAAGTTAAGTGACCCCTTATAGTCATGCGTTAACACACCACAGCACAGCACACAGTATGAATGGTGTGAAATTCTTTCTCTGTATTTAAGTGAATCAGGGGGCTGCCACCAATGAGTGGTGCCCGGAGAGCAGTGTGGGGACGGTATCTTGCTCAATGGTAATATGGCTGACGCTCTTATCCAGAGCTACTTATAGTCATTAGTCACAGGGACAGTCCCCCTGGAGACACTGAGGGTTAAGTGTCTTGCTCAAGAACACAATTGTAGAAAGTGGGGCTCGAACCTGCGACTTTGTGGTACCTCAGTGATGACACTAGCAGTTGGGATTCGAACCCACAACCTTCTGATTGCAGGCAATGCTCTAACCGCTAGGCTACCAGCTGCAAATTTATTATCTACATTAGCCTCGTAGCTATGATAATGATACTGAATTCCAGACACTGATTAACCATATTTAGGGTAAAATGCTTTTTTTAACCATATCTAGTTAATCCATTTGAATCCAAGGCGTAAGGCCTATTCACGCCAACCCACTTCAGTTTTCTGTGTGAAAACTAATCAGAGCTCCATTCTCAGGACTGCAGCCCAAAGAAATGGCAGAACAGCAGCTCATCTTGCTCATGGCGGATCATCTTACGACAAGAAAAGCAATATAAAAATGTAGGTAAATGGAAATATATGGAGTATCAGAGCTGAAAGGCTGCGAACAGAGCTGCGCACCTCAGTTTTTTTTTTCTCTTGGTGTATTGTGCTCTGGTAATGTCTGTTTATTTATTTCTTTGTTTATTTTACGGCAGGACAGGGTGTACCCAGTGTTGCACCACTTTAAAAAATGATAATTTAAATCAAGGAATCCCATTTTCCTTCCTCTTCTCTCTTTTTTAGTCTCAAAAAATCCTGCTTGGTGTGAATAGGCTTTTCAATACAGAGACATTATAATAAGAGGAGACAGTCCATCCATCCATCCATACATCAATATATCCATTAACTGTACTGTTTATCCATAAGCCTTAGAACTCAGAATGTATCAGTAAACTCTGCAAATCAGTCTAGAACTGGTGTTTGTTCTCCTACACGCTTGCCGTTTGTTGCTCTTTCTCTCAGTGCGCTGCCGCTCGGCCACTCTCCGGAGCCCCTCCCTCTGCGTGTTTTTCCCCACCCACTTGTGGGCGGAGACTATTCTGAAAGTTCTCCCGGGTTCAAAGATTTTGTGTATTTCTCTAAGACCTAAAATAAAAGAAATGTATTCATTTTTGTTCATGTTAATTTGTGTGTGACAGTTTTTAAAACCCCAGTAGTGTTTATTACTATAATTACATGTTTTTTAAATTGCAATAACATTGGTTCTCCGTGACACAGGAACACCAAAAAAAGCTAGCATGACGTCTGACACCTCAAGCATCAACACAAACCGAGGGAACTTCCATATAAGGAGATGTTTTGGGGTATGACGACAATGTATCATTTGTTGAGCTTCTGTCACGGATCTGTGCCACTCGCTTAAGGGTCTGTCCCCATTCAAAGACAAGGGAGACTGGCCTTGTGTGACTGGAAATAACTGCGCGAAGGTATTGCCATGACAGTCACTAAGTGAACTGAGCTGTAGTACCTCTTAGAAAGACTTTGGTTATGCTTTAAAGCACTGGAGTTTAAAGTTTTGGAGTTTTCTTCATTATTAAGTCTCACATCCCCACAAACCACCATAGAAATGCACTAATCTCTTAATCTCTCAGCATCCTCTGCACTAGAATTCTTCAGTACACTAGCTTTACCCTGCAGGCTCCCACTCACGCACTGCAGAGAGCTCACACTGTCCCATCTACAGAGCCGTTCCAGTTTCACCCAATTCCACTTCAGGTGTGCTGATTTGAAATCCACTTCATATAAGACATATAAGAAAACACATAATGTGACCTTTGGATAAACACTAGCCCTGCGGTGGGCTGGCGCCCCACCCAGGGTGAGTTCCTGCTTCATGCCCATAGACCCCGGGACAGGCTCTGGGTACCCGCGATCCTGGTAAGGATTAAGCAGTTACAGAAAATGAATGAATGAATGAATGGATGGATAAACATTACTTTATGTATCTTAATTTTCACTCATCCAAGACCGAGCACCCCGCCTCCCAGACAACAGCCGAGATCGAGAGTTCTGCACGACAACAGCCAAGACTGAGCACCCCCACTCGCAGACAACAGCTGAGACATAGAGCACTGGGGGGCTAACTACTAGGGGCCTAACACCTAGGGTACTAACTACTCCTCACACTTATTGCTTGCAGATTTTTCCTGTATGTATTTCCTTTGTACTAACCTCTGACTTTTTCTTTTCTTTTGACAGGGTTTACCTATGTTGGTAGTAACTTGGTTAAAAAGATGTTGATTTGAGTCTAGCTTTACAGGTATGAAGAACAGATGTGAACTACTTTAAGCACTGATGTACGTCGCTCTGGATGAGAGCTTCTGCCAAATGCTATAACTGTAACTGTAACAATGACGAACGGCACTGAAATAGAACACTGTCAATCACTTCTGGATTTGAGATACGGAACGCTGTCTTTAGTAGGCTAGCTCTACCCAAAACTCAGATTGGGAGGTGCACACTTTGGAAGAAGGGTCCCAAAGAAGGCTCAGTATAACATATATCCAGACCCCATTACACAATGGAAAAATCTTAAGAAGAAGAACAAATAAACTGTGACATATCTCTGTCTGTGCTCAATCTGTTTAGATGATGTATTTTGATGGTTTGGATCTGTATTCCCCTCTCGTGTGGAGGATATGGAGAGTTATAACACAGTACTGAACCGCCGAAGAAACCCACAGTCTGTAGGCCTACACACACACACACACACACACACACACACACAGGATCATTAGTACAAGAGATACAGCATAGAGCTTCACTGTGAGGTGTTTTGGGATTGCTTACAGTAAAGATAAAGGCTGTGTGTGTGTGTGTGTGTGTGTGTGTGTGTGTGTGTGTGTGTGTGTGTGTGTGTGTGTGTGTGTGGTGTAGTCCAGTCATGAATAAAAGAGTCACACGCTCCCCTTTTTTATCCTGGAGCAGCAATCAAATGGTAATCATACGAGTCCAAGTGATGCTCAATAATCAGCAACGAGCCGCGTGAACACACACTTACGACTGGATCATACGCTGGTATGGACTCTGTGTGTGTGTGTGTTTTGGATTGTGTGCTTAAATATTTATGGGATGAAAGATGAAAATTTATGTGTGTATGAATTTTCAGGTATTAAAAGTCTAAAAACCCTTTATATATACAGCCGTATGCAAAAATACAGTCAAATGCAACAAAACCCAGGTCAAATTGTATGTCTTGTTGATAAATAAACACATATCATTTGCAGAGAGCACATTTCTGCACATTCTAAAGCACATTTATCGTTTAGTTGCTGACTTTAAAGCACTGCGAGGAAAAAACATAAATGGTGACCCTTAATTTTTGTCCAACATATCAAACGCAAATTAAACGTGCAAAGAAATATAAATTGTGCACTAAAGTGTTCATAACAATACCATTAGTATGTTTGTTCCCTATAGAGGATGCACTTATTGTCTTTTAGACAGTCATCAAACATGCCATTTCACCAGGGGTGTACCAACTTTTGCACACAACCGTAGAAAGGCAGATAAAACCAACTTGAGTAAAGAAAGCGTAACATATAAAAACATACTTTCCAGTACAAAAACATGAGATTATGTGATTATAAGTATTTATAATCATTGTGTGTCAAGTTCTCAGCTTTGAGATATGATCACATCTCTTTATTGTTCTAAATCCTTCTAATAATTCATCATTTGTACATAAAAATATGAGTATAATTATTATCATACTACTGATTTGACACAAATGATAGAGGGTTAAAATAAAAATAAAAAGTGTGTGTGTGTGTGTCAGTGAGTGTGTTTGTGTATGTGTGTCAGTGTGTATGTGTGTCAGTGAGAGTGTGTGTGTGTGTGTGTGTGTGTGTGTGTGTGTATTTGTGTGTGTGTGTGTGTGTGTGTGTGTGTGTGTGTGTGTGTGTGTGT
>JBBJLS010019945.1:0-15210 GCA_037577275.1 Bryconaethiops microstoma
TAGTAGTAGTAGTAGTAGTAGTAGTAGTGGTGGTATTAGTAGCAGTAGCAGAAGTAGTTTTAATAATACTACTACTACTACAACAACACCTACTACTACTACTACTGCTGCTACTGCTACTACTACTACTACTAATACATCTACTACAACTACTACTACAACACCTACTACTACTACTGCTGCTACTACTGCTACTGCTACTACTACTACTATTACTACTACTACTACTACTACTAGTAGTAGTAGGTGTAGTGGTAGTTGTTGTTGTAGTGGTTGTAGTAGTAGTAATAGTAGTAGCAGTAGCAGTAGCAGTAGTAGAAGTAGTAGGTGTTGTTGTAGTAGTAGTAGTAGTAGTAGTAGTAGGTGTTGTTGTAGTAGTAGTAGTAGTAGTAGTAGTAGTAGTAGGTGTTGTTGTAGTAGTAGTAGTAGTAGTAATTGTTACATCACTGTCGTTATGATGATGTGTTTGTCTATTTATATATTTATTTATTTTCTATTGTAGTTATTATATAGTTGTTGTCATTGTTGTTATTACTATTGTTGCTGCTGTTGTTTCATTTTCACAATTTTTACCAAATATAAATATTATAAATATTATTATTATTACAATTATAATTATTAGCTGGTACATTTTCAGGTAATATCTGAAGCCGTATCATCACACAGGATAGAATGGACTCATGTCAGGGATGTGTTTTACGTTTTTTAGCATTTCTTTGATTGAGACGATTCCGTTCAGGGTTTGGTCTGTAGTGACTCACTCCTGGAGCTCCGCATTAACATGTTCTAATAGCATGCAGAACAACATGGATGTGGTTTCCATACATTAACAGTGAGAGTGAGCTCCTCAGGCTCTCTGTCTGCTCATTAATCGGACTGAAACACATTACCGCCGCAAAACGGGCAGATTGTTTGGCAAATTTGGCACTGAGTGTTCAAAGTTAAACGTTGTGCATTAATACTGTTCAGTCATCTCTCTCTCTCTGTGTCTCTCTGTTTCTCTCTGTTTCTCTCTCTCTCTCTCTTTCTCTCTATCTCTCTGACGGTTCCTTTATGCTCTGCAGCCTTTGTCTTTGATGCTGTATGTAATTATGGAAACAACAGCGTTAGGGACGCTTAATTGCTTTGGCTGCCATTAATCTTCAGCCCAAGCAGATTGGATCCATCCGCAGAGTGACTGCACTCACAGCGGCGCAGGGGACGCGTTCACATCGCCTTGCATCGCTTCAGACATGTGCACGGAAGAGGCACAATGAGATTTCAAACAGTTCTGCACAGTGATACTGAAATTAGACATAAATGATAAATACATTTATTTAACTTTTCAGGTAGTTTTTGGCTGCTGGATCAAAACATTTTGCGTTTTATTCATGGCATTTATAATAAGGATGACAAAGGACTATCTTCTATCCATTCATTAATATATTTTTGAGGGGGGGGGGGTGGGCATTTGCATTATGATTTTGGATCAACCAGTAAATGTGTGCTGCATTTTCTCGCATAAAATAAATAAATACATTTTCCATGAAAGTTAAGAGATTAAAAACTCATTGTTTTTCTTTAAACATTCAGTTGTTCTTTTCATCAGGGTCTCTGTCCTGTTTTGCCGAGGCTGAAATAACGAAAGCATTGAATGTCCAGCAACTGTACCATTGATTGACTGTTTAAAAATAAATCAATGTAACTTAAAGCTCAGCTCTTTGATCTGTTGGAAAGTTGGAAAGTTCATTAAGTTGTGATTAACAGTCTGGCATAACACAAACAAACAAAATGTATACATATATATATATATATATATATATATATATATATGAATTAACATTTTTAAACAGATATATAAACATAACTGAACAGATATTTAAAATATATACAAAACAATTTCATAAAAGTTAATGGAACTTTCTAAATGAATGAATGAATGAATGAATGGATGGATGGATGAATGAATAACACTATTTAGACAAAATTCCCATACTAGTGTACACATGTGTTTTACTATTATACTGTGATCTGTTAAGTCAGAAGGTCAGAAGTCCAGTGTGTGTTTGGATGCTCTCGTATTTAAAGCGGCAGTGAATGATTACGATTAGAAGGCCAGTTAACTCGGTATCAATCACGACTTCCCTCTGGCTCACATTGACTAATGTGCTCATTTACCAGAGCAGAGCAGAGATTCACTCCATCCCTCTGAGATCTGAGGGAACCAGAGAGTGAACCAACACTTTTAACAGCTGTGAAGCTCCTTAACTTACTGATTTTACCAAACTTTCCAAATTTGCAGACAGACAAACCGAATGGTGTGGAATGTGTTATGCGTGGGCGTGGCCTGGTGTACCGTGACTTTCCATTGGCTGAATGGGCTTTAGGCTGGACGCCGGAAGCCCTTGTGTGGTGTTGGGGTCTGTGGGACCCATTCTCAATGTCTCAAAAAGAAAAATGATGCGATTGTGAGAAAAACCCTGAGTATTTTCATCATTTTAGGCTGCAGTCAATAGCAACAAAAATAAGTGCTGTGAGGTGTGTGGAACAAAAATGGAAAGAAAAACACAGTATATGTACAATTAATACATACACAACACAATTAATTATTGAATTAATGAATTATTGAAATTTTCAGAACCAGTGATGCACATACAGCTACATGCAAACAACACATCCGGTGTTACATTTGTTCTTGGATGCTTTCTCAGAGTTTCTGTATTTTTGTAGACTGTTGGTTTATTTATTTATTTTGAACTTTTGCACATGTAAAGAACACAATTACATTCCATTATTGTTGCTTTCCACCTAACTGCTGATGCAACATGTCCACAATTTTCTGGAGGTAAAAAAGAAAAAAATGCCTTGTAACAAACTGCACATTTAAACTTCTAGTTATTTTTATGTCTATTCTGTGGTTTGTTTGTTTTTTTTTGTTGTTTTTTAGATATCTGGAGCCACTCTGTCTTGCCTCTCTGTATAAGCACTTATAACTAAGATGACAATAAAGTTCACTTTGACATTGGCTTTGGAAAACAATTGCCTAGATTTCAATATCTGCCCTGGAGTAACTGTACCAAACTGATTTTTACTCCTGTCATGGTGTTCAGGCCCAGTTCTGTCCCATTTATGTCTAGAAATAAGTGTTATGTCTTCCATGATTCTTTTACATATAATGTTAATTTTATCAGAAGGAATGTAAAGAATATAGAATATTGTTATCGGCATTAGGTTCCCATATCATTGCATCTAATATTTGTTATAAGTTTTTTTATTTTATTTTAATTGATTTAGATTACGGGTTAATTGCAATTAAGCAACACAGGTTAACAATGTTGTCTCGTGTTTAATTTCAGTCCCTCTTTAAACGTGTTCTTCCCTGTCTTTGCATCCTCCCACGTTGGAATCGAAGGACAGCATTACTGTCCTGAGATGGAGCAGAAGTGTCTGTGGGCTCCATAATTCAGGCCCTTAGAGACCCATCACCTCCAGCAAGACCTCAGGGGGTCTACTGATTACTCTGGCCCAAGGTGGACCTCTTGGCGTGGGCGTCTGCACAGTCTAGGTGCCAGATACATGCCTGCCAGAGCAAAAACCCCTGTTGCAGTCATCTGATTTCAGTCCGTCAGCTAATATAATGGTCCTTACAGCTGGAGGCATCAATCTGTACTCTTAACACTCTAGAGTCTAGAGTTGCTGCTGTTCTCCTGTACATTTATATCATGCACTGAACTACAGTTACAGCTCTCTTTATGCAGAAGAAAGACCCTACCAGCAATGATATCTTTCATTAAATTGAAACCTAAGATTTCTGAATACGTAAAATAAAAAAAATCCAAGAAAAAAATCCAAGAATGCCAAGAATTTACACATTTTTATATGGTTTTATAGGGCATTAATGACTTCAGATTTTTTCAGATCGACTTATCCGTCAATAAATTCGAAGTCGAGTCGACAAGTCGTCACTTCTGCCGCCGTGTCTCTCGTCTTGTTGTGTTTAGATTCCCCTCCACGCCCCAACATTCCTGCCCTTTTTATGAAGTGACTGTGATAAACACAGTCACTTCATAAAAAAAACCTAACCATAAAAACATGCTTTTTTTTTTTAAGCGTTGAAGGACCTTACCTGTCTTTAGAAATTAATTTAAACTGTTAAACAACATCCAAAAATTACTAACATATCAAGAACTTGCATTAATTTGTTGGTATGTTTTCTGAGCTGAGTGAGACAAAACATTAAAACGTGAATTTTTAAAAGGCACGAGGGACCTTGCAGCTCTAAATGAATTACCTGAGTTGAGAAATGAATTACAAATGTTAATGACCCTCCAAAACGAAAATCCACAGAACATACCAAGAGTTTGCATTAATTTGTTGGTATGTTTTATTGAGCTATGAGTCAGAGATAATGAAGTTAAACATAAAAACATGCATTTTTTCAACGCCATGTGGGACCTTGCTGGGTAAAATGAATTACCCGGGTGTAGAAATGAATTAACCTTTCGATGGCTTTCGAAAGAAAAAAAAGAGAGAATTTACACGGAATTTCTTGGTATGTTTTCTTGAACCATGAGAGAAACACAATGAAGCTGAATATAAAAACATGTATTTTTCAAAGCCATGAGGGACCCGGAAGGGATAAATTAATTACCCAGAGTGAGACATGAATTAAATCCGTTACTGGCCTTCCAGAAATTAAAAAAAAAAAAAAAAAAATAGAAAAACATGGTTGAGACAAAGAATTGTCTTCCTGGAGCTTGCCTTATGTCCAGATGGTTATAGGTTTAAATCTCCAGTAGCCAAACCTGGCATACTTAGGCTTGAATGGCACCAGATTAGCCTGTGACCCTGCCTAACACACTCAAACAGCCCTGCTGAAAATCAGACCCATGTAAAACCCAGTGTAGATTCATTGTCCCTGCCCAGCAGCAGCGGCAGCGAGGCGAGAGAGAGAACCGCGGCTATTCAGAGGCTGCCAGCAAACCCAGCTCACGCAGGTACTGTTTTCCAAATGAACCATGGAGCCCTGCTTTCCGTCCCAGACGGAGACAAAGGCATCTGGCCGGAGTCTGCATGCACAGATAGAGAGTCTGCCAGGTTGCCCAGAAAATCCGCACTCTCTCAGCAGGGCTGGCCAGCAGGGGGCAGCAAGCGTGCCAGAGAGGGAGCGCAGCGGGGAGGAGAGAGGACTGAGCTCCTGGCGTGCATCGAGCTGGAAATTTGTGAAGGAATTTTAGTGAGCGAAAACTTGGATGGTACCAGGATCCTTCATGTAAAGAATTCCGTGGTAGAGGCCAGACCCCAGAAATTGGACGGTTTGAACCTTTTCTGCAAAGTTATTATTTTTCTGTCATTTCTATGATGTTCGCGAGCCCGCTTTTGGAGAAGGAGACGTGCTGCAACTGCACGCTGTGATGCTAAGGTACCCCCCGGCGCTCTCCTCAGCCTGGCACGAGTGCCGTTCGGATAAGGAAGAGGCGTCAAGCGGCCTTGTGAAGTGCTCGACGCGGCCCGGCTCCTCCAGCGAACGTGCTCCCAGGTGATAAACACATCACAAAACAGATTCAGCCTCCGTACGACGCTCCGACGCCGCTCCGTTTCACAACCGTTTAAGGTTTATTTCGGCCTGCCTTCATCTCTCCGCCCTCCTTTTTTTTTTTTTTACCTTCCTCACTTCGCCTGCTGGAGCCGATTGTGATCCGTGGCTACGTAGCGTGGGCGTAGCAACTTTGCATAAAAGGACGCGCGATCTGGAAAAGGAAACAAGTCTCTGTTGCCGGAGGCGAGACCCGCTTTGGGAGAAACGTTAATTTCCAGAGTGAATCATAGCAATCAGAACTGAGTGGGTCCAGCACCGGAGACCCTGGAGACTCGCCATCCACAAGAAACCCGTGTTAATGACGCCAATTGTTAATCCTACATACAAAAGCAGGCATCTTAACCAGGACTGCACAGCTTCCTCGCTGCTTTGTTCCAGCTTTGACCCTCACAAGACCCCTTTTACCCGGGAATTCTCAAAAGGAACAAAGTTCTTCTTCACAGATCTGAGCCCAGACATGAATCGCACCATCGCGTGCTGTTAGTTTACGGAAGCTTATGACAGAAATTAGCACCTCGGCCTCACTACTCCTCCGACAGTCTGCTAAACAGACTGCGCTGCCCTCTCGCAGGTTCACGCCACCGTGGGTTTTACTGAAAAAAAAAAAAGTCTTTGTTTTTATGTGCCTTCTGTGTGATTTTCAAAAGAGACACCAAACCAGTTGCAGCGCCTGTGTGGATGAAAACAATATCACATTAACAGGTGATGCCGCAACGTGCTTCACATAATATTTTCATGAATCATGGCTTCGGTCGGCCTTTTCATGCTTTAATGCATCTGAATGCTGGATTAGAACTCTCCGGAGTGGAAGACCTCAAGAACCAGGCACTCGTGTTCTTTCCAGTTCCTCTCGGTTCCCTTTCTGCTACTGTTTCGGTTCGATGTGGTTCACTCTTAAATTTCTTTTATTGATTTGCTTTTATTTATTTAATTATTTGTTTGTTTCGTTCTTTTTTTTTTTCTTTTTTTTTTTTTTTACTTTCTACTATTTTATGCTTCTTGATTTAGTCATTTTATACACAAAGCACCGTTGTGTATGACAATGGGCTACAGAAATAAACTTGACTTGACTTGACTTGACTTGACTCTTCTGTGTGTCTTCCTGCCACATTTTTCAAGCCATGAGAAGGCAGAAGTTTAAAAAAAAGCTTCTCTGGCGGACATAATTAGTCGTTGATCGTTTCTTGTGTTTGATTATTTTGCTGACTGATATTTAGCCTAGTCTGATTAGTTATTTTCATTCATTGCCTGTGCAACTTATCCTGAAACAGGGCTGTGGGGGGCGCTCTCAGCACTCATAGGGCGAAGGGTAGGGAAACACTCTGAACAGGTCGGCGGTCCATTGAAAGGTAGACTCACACAAACATCCACACCCACACTCACACACACACACACACACACACACACACATCACACCATCATACAGTACTGTGCAAAAGCTTTAGCTACCCCTGCAAACTCTCGCTATTTTTCTCAGTGTGTGTTAAAGTGTCTTTCTGCAAGCAAAGTTAACATTAGAATAAATGCAACTATAAAAAAGTAGCATACACTATATGGACAAAAGTATTGTGATGGCTGACCATAACACCAACAGGGACTTTATTGACACTGCACTTAAATCCATAGACTTTAATACGGAGCTGGTCCCCCAACTGCAGCTAGAACAGCTTCCACTCTTCTGGGAAGGCTTTCCACAAGACTTTGGAGTTTCTGTGGGGAATTTGTGCACATTCATTCTGGAGAGAATTTATGAGGTCAGACACTGATGTTGGATGAGAAGGTCTGGATCACAATCTCCGTTCCAGTTCATCCCAAAGGTGTTGGATGGGATTGAGGTCAGGGCTCTGTGTGGCCAGTCAACTTCTTCCACACTGAACTCATCCAGCCACGTCTTTATGGAGCTCGCTTTGTGCACTGGGACACAGTCATGCAGGAATAGAAAAGGTTCTTCCCCAAACTGGATTCACAAAGTTGAAGCATGGCATTGTCCAAAATGTCTTGGTCTGATGAAGCATTACGATTAAGCCTTTCACTGGAAGTAAGGGGGCCTAGCCCAAATCCAGAAAAACAGGTTTGTCCCAATACTTTTGTCCATACAGAATAGATATTCACTGGCGAAGTTTAAAGTATGGTTTCCTAACTGGCATCATGAGAGGTCATGTGCCGTGGCAGCAGTTTGGCCACAAACAAACATTTCGATGTGTGCGCGTGATGTGGTAGCATCTGTATTCATGAGTGTGCGATTTTCCAGCCATTTGAGTTCCCTGGGGTGGTGTATGCGTGTTTGTTTATGTCTTTGAAAGTGTATGACACACATGGGCTTGTTCAAAGGGCAGCAAGGTCTCAGCTGTTATGAAGTATGTAGCAGAGTGCTTGTGCACTAAAGCTTTTGAAAGAATGGTCCATCGAAAAATCGCATTTACACAATTTTCCACTTACTCTAGAAGTAGCTGATCAGATGTGTTTAGTTTTACACTAGAGCTAACATTGCTAACAAACAGAAGAAGTCAATAGTGACCCGAATCATCTTGGAACCTCAAACTCAACCCACCTCTTCGCTGGTGCCGACTTGGTCATGGTTTATAGTGCAGTATAAACTGAAAACTTAAAACTAAAACTTTACTGAGTAGCTAAATGCTGTGACTAAACAACAGCTGTTCTGGTGAGTTCTGACTCCCCACAGAATGTATGTTCTTTTTATAAATATCTGCTGAACTTTCTAATTGAAAATACATGGCTATAAGCAAAAACAACTGTGAATGCAATTAAGAGTCCATATGTCTGTGTGATGCGTGTGAACATGAAAGGGAGTCAGAATTCAGCACATCTGTTGTCTACAGCAGTGCTGGCCACATGACAAATGTGCTGTATGTGATGCGCTGTATAGAACATTAGTTCAAGACAATTAGAGAATTTATTCTATAATAATAAAAATAATAATAACAACAATCTTCTGTTCTATACATTTTTTTATTTATTTTTATAGCACCTTTCTCAAACTCAAGATCACTTATATTCTATACCTACAAGTGTAAACAATCCCTACTGACACTGGCTGTCTGGGGTCATAGTTTAATGAAGGTCTTCTCAGGATAGCAAACAAAGGTGTACGCAAATATATTCTGTATTAATGTGAAAGCTGCATTAAATGGCTACCTACAGTGTTCACACTATTGGGGAGGTTTTATTGTATTTCATACCTCACAGTAAGTCATACTGTGTCCTAAACCACATCCACATGTCTATGCCACCTTAATAAACTGCTGGATGCGGTTTGAGAGTATGTTTTGGGAATGTATTTATGAAAAAGATGTGGATGGCCATTAACTTCTAGCGTTTTTAGCAACATGAGCCTTGTAGCTTCCAAACAAAAGAAGCAAAATTTCTCAAACATGCCTTGGCTGACCTGGGCAAAGTGAGAATTTGTCTAAATTTGAATTTTTACTAATAAGCATATAAAACATGTGTGTTTTCATGACTGACCTTGTGCACAAACTCTTCCATCTTTTCCATAGCGTGGTGCGCTTGCAGCAGTGGCGTCATCCCCATGAAGCCTTCATCAGAGCTCTTCTCCCCCTCTTCTTCCACCTCCTTTCCTTCCGTCCTCTCCTCCCCTTCTTTATGGGCCTTCCTTCTAGCAGGCACACTCTGGGGAGAAAAAAACAAAACAAAAACACACACACAGAGGAGGAGTCAGTTCTGTCTTTGAGAACAGAGTCACATGGCCAGGCTCTCGCTCTCTTACCTACACACACAGTCAGCCTGTTTCGCCATGTCAGGATGCATGTGACACACACACACACACACACACACACACACACACACACACACACACACACACACACACACACACACACACACACACAACTAATTAACACTGCATTGATTGGAATGACCTCGCCTTATGGCATTTTCCAGACACCCTGTGTTTTTGAGGCAGTGGCCTTCCATATCCCTCCAGTTTATCACTCAGCAGCACAGCACACTATTATAATAACAATTAGCACTGGGAGAGATACAGGCTAATACACAGTTATCTATCTCTCACACACACGCGCACACATCATCCAGGGGCTGATATTTCATGTAGAAAGCCTGCATAAATAACGGCCTCCTTTTGTTTCTGGCCACTGCCGTGGAGCTGGACAACGCAGCACACTCAGTATTCTCCCAAATGTTCCCAGGTGAATAAATAGTAAGTAGGTTGCCTGTATAAGATCTGGGGCGTAAGAAGCTGCCCACACTTTGTGGACAATGGCACCTCTGCACTCTGTTCTGCTGAGAACAGAGCTGCCGCAGATTTAAAAGGGGGAAGAGGAGTGTGAGAGGGAGAGAGTGAGTGGCGGAGAGTGAAAGGTGTGGTGGGCCGGGTTAATGAGGTTCTCTTAAGCAGATCAGGCTTGGCCTGGAGGCTCCGAGGCGTCTTAGTAATCAGCTCGGACAGAAGCAGTTCTTCATGACTACGGATCAGATCCTAGCACACACACGCGTGCGCGATCACACATGCGCACATGCGCACGCGCGCACACACACGCACCAGAGAGATATAGACCAGTGAGTGAGAGAGAGAGAGAGAGAGACAGAGACCAGAGAGAGAGAGAGCGAGAGAGACAGAGACGAGAGAGAGAGAGAGAGAGAGAGAGAGAGGAGAGAGACACAGACAGAGAGTGAGAGACACAGAGAGACCAGAGAGAGAGACAGACCAGAGAGAGACACAGAAAGAGAGAGAGAGAGAGACAAAGAGAGACAGAGACAAATGTGAGTCAACTTTACCCCAAAGTGTTAAAGGATGCTTGCTGAAATAAATCTTGATAAATATGTACACTGATTTTAGATCAACTGTCACAAAATGTGTCAACTTACCCAAAAGGCTAAATAAAGAGTCAAACTTATCTGAATACTAATGAATATTTGAAAAATTAGTGACTAAAAACTCTGTTCCCTTCAAGAAGAGAAACAGTGCCCAGGAACCATTCTTACAGGTTTCTTTCAATTATTTGCAAAATACGAGACAGCAAAACAGAATTAATTACATGTATTACATTCATTCAAAAGCGTAATGAAAGACGCAGGAGTTTTCATTCTGGCGCACCACTAATTGCAGTCTTTAGTGGTTGCTCCAGGTATCTAATCCTAGTGCTGAAAAAGGCTGGCCTCTAATCATGTTCTTGCTGTGGTACGCTTTCAGTTCTAGCAGTTAAAAGAGAGGTAAGCAATCATGTATTATATTAAAAATGCAGAAAATCCTCTCTCTAGTGATAGTAATAAAATATTCCAATGGTATTGAAAGAATGAAGGCCATGTGGTTTGTAGCTGGTTCTCACACTCATTGTAGCAATTTCCAACTGCGTGCTAAAAATAATGAATTAATCAATAAATCAATTAATGAATTAGTTAAAAAAAAACAAAAAAAAAACAAACAACAAAAAAAAAACATTACCGTCAGAACCATTCAGGGGGTTCAGTCCAAGACAATTTTGTTCAAAAATAGGAAAAAAGACCTATAAAAATACGGTATAGTGGATGTTGAGAGAACGTCACTGATGACCTTGAAATGCTGGAAGTGCTGAGTATTCCAGCCTCAACTGGAGCGGCAGCAGCAGGGCTACAGCGCTGCAGTGAGCAGGCACTGGGCAGCACGTACCAACCCAGAGACCACTGAGAAAAGAGGAAAAAGTGGAAGCAGTGACATTACGAATGTTTCTCCTTATAGCTTATAATGGACTCTTTACCGGAACATTCTCCCCTCCGCTGGAGCGGAACCCAGTACGTTACAAGTCATCCAATTAAACCCACGACAAGTCGATAGACAAGACAAGCATGCCCACCCTTAAAATGACAACAAAAAAGCTTCAGCGTCCCTCCTAATGCTTTTCAGTGGGCTCGGCAATGATCGAACACGGTTCCATAAATAGAGGCACTTGAAGGGTTCCTCAGAAGTGATCTATGAATAGTCTAGTGTACAGAAACACATCTCATAACTGTGGATGGATTTCTTAAAAGGAGTGATGGGGGGGAGGGAGGAGGGATGCATGATAATGGACTGTTCATTAGTCATGATGGGGGTTACATATGGTGGTATTTTAAGAGAAGGTCACACTTTTCCAATCTGAGTGGGTGATGTCTATAAAATTCTCAAAATAGACCTTGATTGTCTGGCTGGCTTTACTGGAGAGTAAAGGGTTCGGCTAAATCGCCCAGTTTAAAGCCTGTGGTCTTGAGTCTTTGTTGGCTATGTTCTCAGTGGGTGGCAGATAGCTTAGTTATTTTTCTCTACTGAGATTACAGGGCAACGGTAGTGAACGGAGAGTGTATATTAAAGTAATGCAAGCCAACTGAGGGTCTGCTGGGTCAAGTGTAAACACAGATACTTATACGTTTTTCTGACATTGAGGCTATGAGTCATATGTCATGGAGGCACCTCAGGCACCAGTGACTAGTTATATTCTAGCACATTCTATAGCGAAGATGCTTTATTATGGCTATATATGATATTCACTGAACCATGACTTCGACCTTCTACTATCCCAAGATGCAGATAACTGTTGGAATGTTTTAATGAAGGAAATACATGGTAAATGTAGGTGCGTGCAGAAAAACAAGTTCACAAATCATGTCTTGTGCCCTAACCGCCTTCAAGATTGGCTTCAACTGTAACGGACTTCAAGACTGGCGCCATCCGTTAATGATTCAAGTTTTCTCTCTTTGCATACAGTAAGACATTAAAGTCTTAATATATGTCATAATACATGTGTCTTTACGTAATGCAGATTAAATTCTTATACAATCCAGACTTACATATAGCACAATCGACTAAAGAACAATCAAATGGACAAATCAACTATACGATCAAATACAATGAATATACTGATTCTCTTAGGATACATTAAGTACATTGATTACCTTGATTCAAACTGAGTATATGCTTAATTTCACTTACACACTCTTAAGTGCAGCTACAAATCAAAGAGGATGGGTGGTACTCTGTAATTGCGTTTAGTAAAAAAATAAAATAAAAAAAAAGCCCAAATTTAATACGACCATCTATAGATGGAAATATCAAGCATGTGATCTGTGGTGCTTTACAAATATGAGTCAATGTGTGTTTGGTATTTATGGCAGTTTTAAGTGTATCCAAGGAATTTATCAGGCCATTTAAGTCACTTTTTAAAAAACGTTGAATACCGAGAACTGAATTTTAACACTGAGAATTGTGCAAAGCTCTAGAATGCCATGAGAAAATCTTTTAAAAATAAAATTCTCTGAGCAACATCCAGAACAACTAATCGTTAAAAAGCATGAGATTAAAAAGTGAACGATGAAACAGCAATGGGCTTGTGATAGCTAAAACAGATGATGAGTATAGTTATAGCCGCTACACTAGACACATGACATTTGGTAAATTATATAATTATAATATTTGAAAATGAACAAGCCATTGGAATAACATGTTCACTACATTTATAAAACTACACCGTTCTTTGGGGAGACAAGCAAAATGGATAAACAGAATGAATGCAATGAGACAAAATTATATTAGCAACAGCAAAAAGAACAGCAGAATAATTTTTAAAAATATATAGTTTTTACAGAAAATTACTCTATAAAACTCTGTAATAAGAGGCTGGTGAAGAGCAAACAGTTCTAAGACTAAGACAAGGAGTAAAAAAGCGAGCATATGAAATCGGTGTCTGCAGTAAAATTTCCTTGTGCCGGATGAAGCCTGAGATAAGACCGCACACAACAAGGAAATGTTCCTTCCATGGAGAAGGGAACACAGAATCACAGCAAAGAAAACGCTGCATTGTTCAGTCACACACAAAAAAACCAAACAAAAAAAAAAAACGCACAGGTAGGCGCCTGTGCTTCCAGGCCAGTGAGTCAGGTTAACCAGTCAAGCAGCTGATGCGGTGTGGTTCTCCATGTGAGGAACCTTGCTTCAGCAAGAGGACCTGGCCAGGCTCAGAGGAAAGACTAGGGCTGGATCTATAATGCATGACTAACCCATTTCCCATGCCCGCCAGCCAAACGCTGCACTGTGTAGATGTGTTCTGGGTATGTACGCGTCTGTGTGTGCTCCAGTATCTCTCGGGTCCACTTCAGAGCTGCTCAGCGGTACGTACATGTGCATTAAATGTGGCACATCTGTCGTTGCAAAGTCATGCTATGGCTAAGTTCTTTAAATTATAGAGGGCTTGTAATCTTCAGGGTTATCCATAGCTCTCAAGCATTTATCTCTCTTCTCCTGTGAAGTGTGTGCGTGTGTACGTGTGTGTGTGTGGTGGTGGTTGGTGTGATTGCATGCAAGCAGCTGGGCATGACTCTGTAGAGACTCCTTGTTCCTTAAAGGGTCAGCAGATGGACGTCTTTTTGAATAAAGCTGCATAGGCCAGTAACAAGGAGGCCACTATGTGGGAACTGAGGGGAATCAGCTGGTGAAGGACTGTGGGCCAAAAAAAACCCCATACATCTCTACGTATGGGTAGTGTGTGCAGTAAAGATAATACATGTTTGTGCTTCATGTGAAAAAAGTTATCACTGCAGTCCGGACTAAAACTGATATCGAAAAGCATAGGGTGCTAAGAAAATACTCCGAAAAATAATGTAAGAAACAAAAACAATCTAATCTTATTAACAGAGTATGAATGCTTTAGGGTGGTTACTATCAGTTATATATATTAGTAATTGTGTCATGACAGAGTAATCAAATACACAGATTATAACAGCAAATTTTATTTCATACATGAAATTTGTTACTATAAAACGTATTCATGAGATCCTAGTTTCTCTTTTAGTAATGCCCACAAAAACAACCTGAGTGCTAGAGTGCTCCTCCTAGTGGAGAACAATCAGCCTGCTGAACACGACTATATGACAACCAGTGGATAAGCATTCCTCAAGAATGTAAATATTATATTGTATGTGTCATATAATGCTTATAACCTCACAATCTCATCTCTGTTCAGCCCCCAATATACACTGATACACGGATATGGAGGGTAATGCTAGATAGTTACTTCCAAACAGGTCGAAGGTCAGAAAGACAACGCATGAATGAGCATCTCATAACTGCTTCATGAGTCAAAACAACAAGTGACCTCTCAAACATCCTTAGAGAGCAGGTATAGGTCCACATATGCACAAACATTCCACTACAAGCCCAACACTGCACATGTGAGCACACAATCAAGTATAGGTCAAGTAGGTTTATTGTCAATTCAACCTTATACACAGTACACAGTGTAACAAAACAACATTCCTCCAGGACATGGAGCAACACAAGAACAGAAACAGCACCATGTCTGAAAGTACACCAGCTCTGTAAATTGAATACAATCATGAATAAGAAGGACATAACAAATGACATCAGGATCTAGACCCACTTTTAGAGCTATACAAATATGAATATTGTGATATTTTTCAAAACTGCACTAATTGTAGATTATGTACACACATGATGTGACAAAGAATGCTTAGGGACCTTTTTTAATTCCCTCCAATAGGAATACAGCAATATGTACTGATAATATTTTTCATGCACATTGTGACAAACAGATATACAGTACCGTGCAAAAGTCTTAGGCACCTGGGAAAATTATACTTAAAACCTGTTTACTACTGGACAGTAGTGT
>JBBJLS010020018.1:0-15207 GCA_037577275.1 Bryconaethiops microstoma
TATATATATCGATCCATTAATCCCCAGTTTTGTAGGGGGGGTCAAATAATAACAATAACGTAGTTTTATATAACATATAAAAGCATAAATTGTGGCAGAAATCATAACCTATCGTTCAATAAAATTAGCAGAGACAATGGAACTTTTATTATTTTTGTGAACAAATATAGAACTACGTTTACAAGGTATATCAATAAAGTCAAATGTATACATCATATCAGAGCAAGAACAGAAACGTGGATCATTGTAGTCATTGGGAAGGCCATAGGATATCGGTTTCCAGTGTTTCACCTGGATATTTTCTACAGGTCTGTGGTTACTCTTGGCAAATTCTGAAAGAAATTCATTCATGCCTAGACTTTCTGTGATGTTTTTCTCATGTGCCATGACTACATTTCTTTTCCTTGTATATCCGATTCAATCATTTGTAGATTATTTCTTAGAACCTAACTAATAATTGTTCGCAAATATCTTCGGCGGAGTGGAGTGAGAAAGTGGTGCGCCGTGTTCCGTGTTGGTAGCAGCGAAGCTGGGCTCAACCGTGGAGCCAGCAGCTTTCGGAACGACAGAGGTTAAAGATGTCTGCTTTTTAACAAGCAATTTATGCATAGCTTTTGGTGTTACCGACCAGAAAATAAAAGAAGATTTGAACTCAGAGCAGGTTCCACCACAAACCTGCACAGACACATCAGTGTCCATCCCACCATGCAGTTGGACATTCTGTTTGGTTTCTGAGTTTGGTTCTGTTTCTGTTCTGTGGATTTGTTTGCAGTGTTAAATTAAACACTGTTTTTTAATAAAACTGTTAAAAGTTTTATTAAAATAGTAAACAAAAGTAATGCCTGCTATTGTAACAGAATAAATACACAAAATTAGGCAATTATAAGGCTTTTCATAAAAACACTCAATGCTAAAGGGTTTATCAACACACAAAGTATTTATATTTGCCAAGTTAGGCTAAAAAATGAGGCTACAGATGATAAACTAAGAGCCGTTTGGGAGCGAAAAAGAACCGGCTCTTCTTTGGGAGCCGTGCCACAAGAGCCGGCTCTCTGAAAAGAACCGAACTTCCTATCTCTAGTAGTAGCGGAGCTGGTCTCAGCATTGGAGCAGCAGCTTGCAGAGCGACAGAGGTTGACCTATGCACTGCTTTTCGTGTTACAAACCAGAAAATAAACGAAGAACGGAACTTATGCACTGTTTTAATTAAAGAATGTGGTCAACCAGTTCCAACCGAAAAAGCATGGTGCCTGTATAGCCGAGGAAGCACTGAGGGACACGCCCCTTACTCAAACGGACCAATTGGAAAGCAGCTCAGTTTTGCGACCCAAATTTTGGAGATCCACCCCAGCCCCTCATAGTGGGTAGTTGATATTTGCCTGGCCCAAAGTGGTTTAGACTTCCAAAATGGACTTGGAAACCTGGCTTCTTATTCACATCAATGACAGTTATTGCACCATGTTTCCATTTGATATTACAAGGTTTAAAACAGTTTGGGCCACAAGAACTCCACATTTTCATCATAGTGGGATGTCTGCTGCATAATGGGAAGTTGATATTTGCCTGGCCCAAAGTGGTTTAAACCTCCAAAATGGTCTGGGATCCCTGGCTTCTTATTTATTATGAATGAATCTGCACAATACAGTGGAATACCTGCTGTGTGCTGGGAATTATGCATTTCATAAATGTGTTCAATCTTAAGAAAAGTTTTATAAGAATGAATTAAACAAAGAAACATAGACCACCACACGCAGTACTTCATTGTTTAAAAGTTTTATTACATTTACAAGACGTGACGATTGTATACTGCGAAGCTTTAGATCCCGTGAACACTCCTCAAAATGACGCGGCGAATAAGGAGCTCAGATTCACACGCCGCCGAATACGAAGCCAGACGAATCGGAAGGTGCGAAAAAGTAGCCAACTTCAGCGTTGTAGAAGCTCTGAAAGAGCCGAAATAATTCCTCCGCTTTTTAGCGTCATATTGGAAAGGACACAGCTTCAGACCAAAACAATCGTCTGAACAGATTACAGCAGACCAGCGTTTGTTCTGCCCAGCTAAAATTAGTTCATGATTCGCTGTTGGTTTGCTGCACATCATGATTTCATTTTATCTGTCAGTCTGGCCCATCAAACAGAGGGTGGAACAAACGCTGATCTATTCAAGACGATTGGCTGTCTTGAGTAGATCAGCGTGTTCCGCCCACTGACCTAGATGGGCGAGACTGACAGATAAAATTAATTCATGATGTGCAGAACGTTGTCAAAATGAAATATATAGTGAAATAATTATATATGTTGCACATTTAAATAATTAACAATGTTTTTATTTCCAATTTTTAATAATTAATGACACATTTAAGTAATTATGTTTTTATTTCCCATTTTAAATCATTTATGACACATTTAATTAATTATATTTTTATTTCCAATTTTAACTATTTAATGACACATTTAAGTAATTATTTATCGTTATATTTCCAATTTTAAACAATTAATGACACATTTGATTATTTAATTATTGACGTATTTTTATATTTTATATTTTATATTGCCACTCCTAACCCTCAAAATAAAGCACTCCCCGATGCATCAGTGGGGCAAAGAGTTTTTTTGTTTTTTTGCTCTTTTGTGCTCTTTTGTAGGGCCTTAACAGGAAAGAGGGTCGGCGTGGACGTGACTAGAGTCGGCTGCCTCGTGTCAGAGTTGGACTAGGCCTAAGGGTTAGGGACTACTTTTGTGGAATGTGTTGCTGTCCTTGGGGAATCCACAACTGCTATGTCGGCCGACGGGTATTCTTGCACTTACTGCTGCCAAGCTCGTGTGCTGCTGCATTTTTAAAAATCTGGTTATCATTGTTTTCAAGACTGGTCTAGACCGTGTGTTTTTTTGTGACTTGGGGTTGGGGTATTTTTCTGGGATTCTCTAATGTACTGTCCGTGTTTATGAATTGTGTATTAAAGTTAGGTTTTGGGTGAAAATTAACCTAGCTGTTGGTTTGGAAACGAACCTGTTTTAATGGTGATAGGATGAATTAGCTCTTTAATATTATGAGTCCCAGTACTCATAATTACTGGGTGTTGTAGTCAGCATCTTGTTTGTCCTTGGTAGGGGTTATACTAATTCCTACTTCCTAGCTAGCCTACCAATGCCTGTCACATACAGACATCATCTTTTTCTCTCTGCAGCTGTCCACAATAATCTGAAGGATGTCAGTCCAGTTGTGCGTCATCATAGAAGAACATGCAATACACAAGTTGATGTTTCTATTAGGGATTCCTAGTATAGTGGAAGATCTTATTTCCGTAATTGTGGAAACATTTCAGTTAAATGGGGAATTTGGACTATTGTATGAAGACAAAGATTTTGGTAACCAATTTTTCACTGTCACCTCAACTGCTGAGCTGTATGACAAGGCCACTGTGAAAGTGGTAAGAAAAGACATTGCACCCAGCCCGTGATTCAGACCACACTCAGTTTAGTGGATGATTATGTTGCATGCACCTCCGATGCAGATGACCATTTATCCTCCAGCTCCCAAGACACCATTCTTGTCCCTGACACTTTGCGCTCTGCTCCATGGCCAGTGCCATTTCAAGTCCTAGACTATGACATCAAACTTATTCTTGCAGAGGCAAATAAGTCATATCATACCACTGGAACACACTTCAGAGATGCAAGTGTCAAATCAGCAATAATGCAAGACCTTGCAAAAGCTATATTCTTATACACTGCTTACCCTTCAAGTCTGCAGAAAGACTCAGTGGTTGAAGCCCTCCTTGATACGTTTCCATGAGTTAAAGAGCCTGGGTCCTCTTCTGGAATGTATGGGTGGCAGCAATGCTTCAAGTACAAGATGCACAATTATCACGCCAAGCTGAGATCCAGAAAATATGCCTACCCCAAAACCGAAGTAAATACATTAAAGAAAAAGTCCCTGGTCAACACAGCCCCTGCCAAAATGTTAACACCTCAAAGAGAGTGGAGATAATTTATCTCCCACCTCATCCTGTTGGGGAAAATCAGGACACATTGGAGAAGTAGAGGCTTAAGTTACTTGATGAAATTTAAAAGAACAATGCAAAAAGTAATCGCAGAAAAAATGGCCTTCACGAACCACGCTGCGAAGGTGCTCCATAATTCCACAGCTGAGGAGGATCCAGTAGACATGTCTATTGTGAAAGAGCGTATCCAAGTGCTGAATGGATGTGGAAACAGAACCAAGGTGTGTATTTGTTAATCGGCTTGATCTATGCCCTCAACCTCGAGTATCCCAGGACTCTCAAGTGTACATTTGAAGTATTCCAGAATTTTTTTTTTTTGGAACTTGATGGAGCAAAACATCTTAAGAACGTCCACAGCCTCAAAAGTAAGCCAATGGAAATGCTGAGTGGGACACATGGACTGTTTTCCTGCCCCACTTTTATCATTAGGATCCAGATATGTTTGGAGGCAATGTGATTTTTTTTTTACATTTGTTTACATATCTATATCTTAGTATTATTTTTCTAATGTGAATGTTATGGATTTAGCTCTATCTGATCTTTTCTGTGTGTTCTTTGGTGGGTTTGTTGTTCCAGTCACTCAAACCAGGTCCAAAAAAGTCAGAAAAAGGTACATTAATGAGAATACCAGTGCTCTATTTATGGAAGCCATGTTGATGCTCCCCAGCATAACAGCAGAATCTGTTGACAATTATCTGAGTCAGGTTGATTCTAAAGCTCTCAGGGTCCTTGATGCTATAGCACCTGTAAAAAATAAAAAGCTTTCTGATAAACAGAAAGCCCCATTGAGAAATGACATGATGGTTGCAAATCAGAAGAGAGAATGCCAAAAGGCAGAGCATAAATAGAGAAAAAATAAGATACAGATTGACTTACATTTCTACACAATGTCTTCATAATTATAATGCGGAACTGAAGAGGGCCAGACAATCACATTTCTCAAACATCATTAATAAGAACATTATTTGACACTTGCGCCCTGTTCGCTACTGTAGATGCTCTAACAAATCCCCCTACGCAGTTCACTCTATCAACTAAAATGTGTTTCAATCTCAAAATTGAATACATCAGACAAAACATTAGCTCCAATCATGCAGTGACATAAAATATATTTCACCACATAGGAAAAAAGTCACCCTCATGTCTGAATTTAATCCTATCAATAGCAAAACTCTTGAAGTTGTGCTGCATCTTAAGCCATCGACTTGCTGTCTGGACTCTCTGCCCACAAAGATTTTTAAGTGTTTTCAGCTGTATTGCATCTGACATTTTGTAAATTGTGATCAGCTCTCTTATCTCAGGTGTGTTACCAAAAGCACTAAAGACTGCTGTTATCAAGGCCCTCCTGAAAAAGAAAAACCTAGATGCCTCCACTCTCAATAATTATAACTATTTCAAATATCCCTTTCATAGGCAAAGTTCAGAAAGTAGTCTACAATCAGATTACTGCTTACTTGAATCTAAATGGTCTCCTTGATGACTTTCAGTCAGGCTTTCGCCAGCATCACAGCACTGAAATGGCACTCATAAAGATATTAAATGACATCTGTCTAATGATGCCGATAAAACAACCGTGTTGGTGCTGCTAGACTTCAGTGCAGCCTTTGACACTGTAGATCATAAAATACTGCTAGACAGATTAGAAAATTTGGTCAGGTTCTCAGGAGTGATCCTCAGATGGTTCACAACATACCTAAAAGGCAGGGAATATTTTGTCTCTATTGACACAAATCAATAAAAACTGCGATATGGAGTCCCTCAAGGATCCATCCTCGAGCCCCTTCTGTTTAATCTATATACGCTTCCTCATTACCAAATTCTCCAAGAATACAAAGTGGCTTAACATAGCTATGCAGATGACACCCACATCTATCTAGCTCTCTCACCAAATAATTGCAGTCCTGCAGACTTGCTGTGTTTATGCCTTGAAAAATTAAATAGCTGGATGCAACATAGTATTCCCGATTTTGAATATAGGCATATTAAGACCACAACCCAGGCCAAAAATCTTGGTGTAATCATGGACCTTTATTTTAGTTATCATATTAAATCTATGACTAAATCGGCATTCTGGCATCTCAAGAATACAAAACACTGCTGCTAGAATTGTAACTAAAACCAAGAAAAGAGAGCACATCACTCCTGTCCTCAAGTCTCTACACTGGCTTCCGATCAGCTACAGAATTGATTTCAAAAACCTACTCGTTGTGTTTAAGTCAGTCAATGGTTTGGGCCCAAATATCTCACTACGATGTTTGAAGAATACCAGCCTGGAAGGTCTCTTAGATCATGGGCGGCGAGTCAGCTAGTAGAGCCCAGAGCTGTAACGAAGCAGGGTGAAATGGCATTTAGCCATTATGCTGCCCACTGCTGGAACACACATCAGTTGCACATACTCAATCATTTATCTTATCTTGTTTTACTACAAAATACCAGACAATCTCATTTACATTTTTTTCCGCTGCGAATTTGCCTAATTATCAAAATGCAAGAAAGACAGAGGTTCCCTTAGGTAATTAAGAGGGATAATGTGGCCACAAAAAAATTAACCTACTTGAAACCCTGTTTGGGTATACATTTCATAATTAAATAAAATACCTATTCCTAATTAAGTTATTCTTACTCAGAATTTCTAAGTAATTAGTTGTTAAATGTATAAATAAATGTTGTGTTTGTTTTACTTTTGTTTTACTCTGTTATAGCTCTTAAATTTGGTTATTCTTTACCCAAAATGGGGTGAAATCTATCCAGACAAGCTCAGTGCAAATAGTTACCTCATCTTAATTGAGTAGATTCTATAGGTTGTTTTTGACAGTGCAATGTAACTTTTAAGTGTTGTTTTGCTGATTGTAAAAGAACCTTCAACAAATTACAGCATTTAAAAGCATATTGACATAAACGACTGTCGGACATCAAGTCTATACCATTCGCCATATTAGACTTGATGTGTCATGTTGACTTGCGTGATATAAAGGAGTGAAAATGTTAAGAACCTTTTTGCTCATTTGAAAACACAAAAGAAGTGAAGTCCAAAAGAAATCGCCTTGACCATTTAGATATTGTGACAAAAAGTTTGTAACTGTCTCTACATTTACTTCTCATGTATCTAGGAAGCATAAAGATTCTAGTTAACAACAACTTGTGGACTCTATTATAAATCCTCACTGCTCCTTTGTGTATGAGCAGTCTGATATGCAGATAGGCTCTGGCTAATGATGAAGTTTCTGAAGAGGTCTTCGCAGAAATCATTGATGAAGCACTGTTCTTGAGATGTCTAGCCCAGTTTTATTTGAAACTGCTGGCCAAATTTCTGCTTCCAGCCACTGTTATACAAACAACATCTGAACATCTGCAGGAAATACATGACATAAGCAAGTCACATGTACTTTTCAAGCTGAAATAAAAGTTGGTTACACTTGGGGTTCATGAAGCTACACTTAGCTTAGCAGTTATTGATAAGATCTCTTTTGAACTTGCACTTCTCACACACTGAAAACTGACCAGAGAAGAAAAACAGTTTTCAAAAATAATTTCAGTTACAATGAACCAGTTCCAGTTTTTCTCGGACAGAATAAGGCAGGCAATAAAACTTTGCACATTGTGTTCCAATCAAAGAAACAATTAAGTCTCTGTTTCAGATTGACTCAATTCAGAAACATCATAAACAAGATCATACAACTTTTCAGTGTAATGATGTACTTCATGATGTTTGGGATGTCAAAAATATGTCAGCAAATATGTTTTTTAGGAAGAGGCCTGATTTGGACTGATCCTGTGTCAGGATGCCTTGTAGCCAACCAAGTCATGTCAGGGAGAGCTTTATTGTCATCCCAGCCATATACAATTAAGTACACAGTGAGATGAAATATCGTCCTCCTGGACCATATAACAATGCGATTAATGACGATTAATGGCGATTTAAAAATTTAATTGGTTCCCAGTATTTCCCACATATATATTATTGCTGGGCAACAATTACATTTTTTTTAAACGCGATTGTTAACCACATTGTTATATGCAATATTAAATAATGAATTAAAAAGTAGTGTATTGTACACTTTTCTTTTTAAAGTTTACTTTAAATTAATAGGCCCATAACATTTTTACATCTGATTGATCTATGTGAGATCCAGTACACTTCATTCATGAGAACCCATACATCAAATAACAAAATAAGGAGGGCATTCACTTGATATGCCTCATTACTGTCAATCATATTATGGCGTTAAATGACTTAAAATTCATATGGTGACTTAAAAGTCAAACATTTTAGCAGAACATTTTATTATTGTTAGGTCTTGGCCGCTTTAGAGGGTTATGGGGACTTTTATTTTGAACTTGGGTGTTTGTTGTGACTTTAGTCACTGTCAGCTGTCTTGTGTGTTTAGTTTAAATGATTGGGTTTTTTGATTGGTTCTTGTCTGCGTGTTTTTTGTATTTAAGTTCTTTGAGTTCTTGTCTTTGTTGCTGGTCAACCCTCACCATTACCTTCATGCTCCCTGCTCCTTATGTTTCCTCTATGTTAAGATATTTTGTGTTTAAAGGCCCTTGAGTCTCTTTTGGTGTTTTGTTTATCCCCTGTACTGAGTCTGTGTCCTTTTTATTAAAAAAACATTCTATGGAACCTGCATCTTGCGCCTCGCCTCACTCGCAGTGCACGCCTAGACGTGACAAATTGACCAGCCCAACAAGAGGCACAGCAAGGTTCTCGCACAGACTAATTGGCTTCTGAGGTTCCTGTGAGTTGTGGTTGCTGTGGGGTGCTGTGCTGAGGAGCAGTTGGTTGCCCCCACAGCAGTCGGGGGGCTGGAGTCAGCCTCTGTGACAGCGCTTATGCATGCAGCAGGGAGGAAGCAGTCTCGGAGATCCACCTTGAGCGCACTGGCGAAGGCGCCGATGGAAAGGGAGTTCCCTAGCGCTCTTTTGGTCCTTCCGCTGGCGCATAAGCCCGTTCCCACACTGGCGCTTGTGCTACAAGCGGAAGCGGTGCAGAGGTGCCAGTCAACGCTCGCTCTGAGGCTCTAGTTACCCACCGCACCACAGTTTCACCTGTCTGCAGCCCCGATGAGATTATCCGCAGGGTCCCAGAGGCTTCCGCGCTGTATTCACAGAACTCCAGCCCTCAGCTTTGCCGTGGCTGAATTGGTCGCAGCTCCACAGAGGCTTCTGCGCTGACTTCACAGATCTTCAGCCCTCAGCTTTGCAGTGGCTGGATTGATTGCAGCTCCGCGGAGGCACCTGGACGCTGCTGCAGGAAATTTCTCCATCAGCTGCAAATTCTTACAGGATCCGAGCCTGACCCCCTTTCACCCGTGCTGTGCGAGCGAGCTTTCAGCTCGCATGTAGCATTCCGGATGATAGGCCAGCTTTGAGGGAAGTTTCCCCCTGGTGCTCGTTTGGCCCCAGCACGGATGTCACTGAAGCAGGTCAATGACTCGATGACAACAGCAAATCCAACAATGGGATCCCGTGCCGCACCGGGTGCTCCAGCCTCCGGGCGGGAAGAGAGGGACATCTCCCCAGCGTCCCGCAGGCACAGGCGAGTCCCCTCCGCCTGCAACTAGGACGTTTGCCCCAGAAGGGCTGAGGCAAGCTATCCTGAAAGGGACATAGACCCCCAGGTGCTTGGGAATAGTGCTCTGAGATGGGGGGGAAAACTGCCTGAAGTTTTTAGGGGAGTGTACAGGTCATAGTGGGCCCCCGAGGGGCCTCCACTCCAGGTGAGCGGAAGCATGGGATCCACACGGTCCGACCTTTTATTTTGAACTTGGGTGTTGTGTCTTTAGTCACTGTCAGCTGTCTTGCGTTTTGTATTTAAGTTCTTTGAGTTCTTGTCTTTGTTGTTGGTCAACCCTCACCGTTACCCTCCCGCTCCCTGCTCTTTGTTTCCTCTATGTTAAGATATTTTGTGTTTAAAGGCCCTTGAGCCTCTTTTGGTTTTTGTTTATCCCCTGTACTGAGTCTGTGTCCTTTTTATTAAAAAACATACTATGAAACCTCTTGCGCCTCGCCTCAGTCCCTGTGTATGCCTAGACGTGACAATTATGCTATTAATTTTTAAAGACTATGGAGAAGAAAAACAGTGCAGATGTATTGAGAGTATTTAAACAGTTAAATTGTGCAAATGAGGCATTTGTAGCAATTGTCTGGTGCATATGTAGCAAATTGTGCAAGTACTGCAGTATGTGGACAGAGTTCAAGCAGACATATGTAACTGTAAACATTTATGTTTTTAGCAGTGATAAGTGACGAGGTGGTGTTATGTAGTGCAGAGCAGTGTGTGGAGTTCCATTTGGGAGGGGGCAGCATGATCAGGAGTCAGACTGCTTGGGGAAAGAATCTATTGCACAATCAAACAGACCTGCTCATGATGCTGCAGAGCTGTCTACCAGATGGGAGTGGGGCAAACAGTTCATGGTGGGGATGGTGAGGATCTTTCCTAATGTTGGTGGCCTTATGGATGCAGCAAGAAGTGTACATGTCCTGCAGGCTTGGTAGAGAGCTGCCGATGATTTGCTCCACGGTCCACACAATCCTCTGAAGGGCTCTGCTGTTGGAGGCGTGGCATACCAGACTTTAATACAGCTGGTCAGAATGCTCAATGGTGCCTCTATAGAAGGTGATGAGAATGGGTTTGGGGAGGTGCACTTTCTTCAGTCATCACAGAAAGTTCAGGCTCTGCTTGTCTACTTTGATCAGGGAACTGGTGGTGGTGTTCCAACAAAGGTTCTCTGTAATGTGAACACCAAGGAACTTGGTACTCTTCACTCTCTCCACTGTACGCCATATCGTTGTCCGTGATGAGCCCCACAACTGTGGTGTCATCTGTGAACTGGATGATATGGTTCATGCTGGAGTTGTAGGTGCAGTCCTGAGTGAGCATCCCTGTGATCAGTGTGATGGTGTTGGAGCTGATATTACCAATCTGCACTGTCTGGGGTCTTCCTGTAAGTAAGTCCAGGATCCAGTTGCAGGTGGAGGTGTTCAGTCCATGCAGGTCCAGCTTACTGTTTAGCTGCTGGGGGATGATGGTATTGATGAACAACATTCTCACGTGGGAGTTGTGATGTTCCAGGTGTGACAGGGCTAGGTGGAGTGTAAGAGAGATTTCATCATCTGTTGACTGGTTTGTGGGGTGCACAAACTGTAGAGGGTCCAGTGTGGGAGGGAACTGATTCTTCATGTGGCTCAGGACTAGCCACTCAAAGCACTTCATGACAATTGGACTTCTTATTTAAATTATTTTATAATGCAATTATAAAAATTCACAGTTAAATAGGACTCGGTGACACCTTTCCAACAACCCCTCGTTTGCCATAATAGCCCCCGGAGATTCGGAGTTGTACCGTTCAACTCGGACAAAAGTAATGGGACAGTTGAACAGTTTTCGGGCTAATAACTCCGGATCTCCGGGGGCTATTATGGCAGATGAGGGGTCTTTGGAAAGGTCTCATTGAGCCCTATCTAACTGTGAAGTTTCACGGAGATTGGTGGTTGCCCCGCCAAGAAAAGCCGCTAGCACGTTCCATGGGGGACTAAAGTATTGGGACACCCAGGCGAGGTGAACAGTTTTCGGCTAATAACTCCAGATCTCTGGGGGCTATTATGACAAACGAGGTGTCGTTGGAAAGGTGTCACGGAGCCCTATTTAACTGTATAGTTTCATATTTAGAGTGCGAGATATATTTTTCATATTTAACATTTAGATTTAAGATGAATTAAGGCACATCCTCCATGTGTCCAGCCCCCTGCTAAGTAATTGTGATCATGGGGCGTGGCCAATTAGCATATCTTCTAAACATTTAGAGCTCAAAATTTAGAGCTCAAAAATCCCACATTTAGAGTCGCCGTTTGTAAAAGTGGTACATTAAAATCCCACATTTAGAGTCACCGTTTGTAAAAGTGCAACATTTAGATTTAGAGCGCAACATTTAGCTTTGAAAATTGTGTGAAAATTGCGCTGAATGATGAATAAATGACACCTCTAAATTTCTGAAGCTGTTTTTACAAATGGCACTTTCTTAAAAAAATGAAATTAAGATAAATTCTAAATTAAGATGGGTATTTGGCAATAACGGAATAAAGATAAAGGCTCCGCTGGATTTGCTTCGTCAATTCTCTCCACAATCCGGCCTCAACGCAACGGTGAACTGCAGCTGAAATTTAATAAAATAATAATGCCAACAGTAGCCTATACTCTGTGTACACTATGCATTTAAGACTCAATTAATATTTAGTTATAATATGAAAAACCTTTACTCATCAAGATTAGGCAAAATGTTTTTGTGGAGGAAAATGATTGAATCCACTGTAGATGGCTTCAGCTCGGTCCTGCGCTCACTGATGGTGCGTCCAGCACTGAACACCCTTTCACTGCTGCTAGTGGCAGGGATGCATAGTACTGATCTGGCTAATTTTGCACATTTTGGGTAGGATGGTTTGTTTATCTTCCACCAGTCAAGAACATCCATTTAATTTTCCATGACAGCCGTTTCAATGTAGCGAGTGACCTCGTCATCTTCCCAGTGAGCTTGCTGTACATTTTCCCACTCCGCCAAATTCGCTGTTTTTGCCGGAGGAGTGGGTTGGACTCCGGAGAGCTCTGGGTCTCGACTCTCCACATCTGGTGCACCTGCATACATGGCTTGTAGAAGAGTGAGGGCATGAGGATGTACGCCATTCCTGTCTGAGTGTGACAACATTTTCAGTTGGTTAAATATTGGCCAGAGGAATGTTGCGATCTTGTGGAGGTCCTGTACTTTACGCGCAAGCCAGTCTTCGTGCCGTTTACGCAGACAGTTTGCCGTAGAGAGTCCAGGGCATTGGGCTGACAGTGGCGTTTCAGTTTCTCACACCAGAGACACACATGATTAAGTGTTGGATACTTGTCTCCCTCAAGTTCCCGCTGTGATTCATAGAACGGCTTCAGAAAGTCTGTCAAAAAGCCCAGCGTGTCTGGTGCTATTTTTTTCAATACGCGCGCTCTCCCCTCGTGCCTCCAGCTTTTCATAGAGCTCTTGATAAATGGTCTGTATCCTCCTAAACCCCAAGCTGTTTTTTTTTACATGCATTTTTATTTCTATTTTGCTATTTGGGCTTATCGGAATCATCTACTGATATGATGTACTTTTAGAGAAAAATGATGTCCACATATGTGGATTCTTTTTCCGAATTTCCATAAAATACAATAAAGTCACCTTTGTGTAATAGAGTGAAAAACTCTTTATTTCCACCTTGAACACAGCAGTTTTTTTTCCTGACTGCTTTTGCATGTATTAATAACACATACACACATATTTGTGAGCATGTTTTGAATATCAGAGTAAACATGACATGGAAACATTGCATTTTTGCCCCTTTTGGACAGTTAAAACTATTGTATGGATCATTTGAAATGCTGCAAACAGTTTCAGGATGACATTGTATGCCTGCAACAAAATATAAAACATTCAAAGCATTTACAATTTTCACTGTTGCATCAGGCTACTAATGTGTTTTGAACATCATAGTGAAAAAACAAAACAAAATGAAAAACAACAATTTTGCCTCTTCTGGACAGTCACAGTTACAGTATGGCTCATGGGAAATTTTGCATTGGTAATGTAAAAAAAAAAGGATATGTGAAAGGGTATGACCACTGAGGACAGAAGCACCCGGCCTGCTTACGGAGGCCCAGAGGTCACCTGATTGATCAACCTTCACGGAATCTGAGAAGAGAGGAGTTGGAGGAGGTGTGTAACACTCTCACATTCACACACACACACACAAAGTAATAATGTCACAAAGAGTACATGTACATTGTAGGAACATGTACGCACCTTGAGAATCACTGCCATCACCTATGTGTGAAAGGCTGAGTAACAGCTGCACTCGGTTTGCAAGAACAAGAACACTTCGCAGGTCACACAACGCACTCTGGTTCTTCCAGAGCAGCCTGGTAGTCTGCAGTGCGTCGCATTCTTCAGGCCGATCATCTCTGGGAGGTGGGCATTAGCCCTCCTGCGGACTGAGACATGGGGCAACTCCAACTCCATCACCTGACGTTTTACCCTTGATTTGAATGTTCTTCCTCTGACTGTTCCGAAAGGTCTGCATCTGCACCATGATGTTGGGCCAAGAGGATCTTGGTCACTTCCATACGGAACTGAAGGAACTGGATAGGTCTTGTCTTTGGTCCAGCACATATTGCATGGTCTTTGCTGTAGAGTAGCCAGCTGTTGGCTAAAGCCAGATCTGTGAAGAGCATCACCATCCGCATTGTCCACTTCTTAGTACGGGTGCTCATGCGATAGTAACTAATCATTCTATCCATCAATTCAACTCCACCCATCTTGATGTTGTACTCACGGTCAATGCTTGTTCGCCAGACAGTGACATATTGTTTCAGTTTCTTGTCCCAGCGCTGGTAGGTGTCTCCAGGCTGTGTACCATGAACAACAGACATAATCAATACTGGTTTGTCGTCGTACCACTTCACTACACACGACTTTCTATATTCAGCGGAAACTTCTGATGAGAATACCTCTTCCTGCGTTTTTCATGGCTTTGTTACTGGGTAACTTATGGTTCGCTCCAGCGAGTCGGTTCTTCATTATTGTACCAGTTATGTACAGCTCCTTCTCCATCATTCATTGCGCACCTTTGATGGTGGTGAAAAACCGGTCACAGTACACTTTTGTGCCACGATGCAGAGTTTGACACAGATGCTTGATGACTAAGCTCCCCAAACCCAGGCCCTCTGGTTCTTCAACCTTCTCAATCAGTGCATTTATACATTGATACAGCTCGAAGCCAAGCACAATGCCATCTGCTGTAGCACAAACAAAGTTCTTTATGCCAACTGGGTTTGACTTCATTGGCAGATACTGTCTGTTGTGCTGAGTGGGCTCAGGAATGGGGTCCTCATCATCACTGCTCTCACCCTCCTCCTCACTGCTGCTTTGCACCTGTGGTGACAAGTCCAAATCTGAGTTGTCTCCATCAATTAACCCAAGTAGCTCCAATGTTCTTTGCACAGAAAAATGCCCTGGAAAATAAAACATGACAAAATCAAATACAAATCAGTGTCATTTATGTATGTAGTTATGCATTATTTATTTGTTATTTATTTCAATGGTACAATATACAGGGCAGATGGTGGCCTAGTGGTTAGGGCGTTCGCCCTGCGATCAAGAAGTCGTGGGTTCGATTCCCAAGACTGCTA
>JBBJLS010020054.1:0-15205 GCA_037577275.1 Bryconaethiops microstoma
CCAACTTCATATTGAGATCTGATGTATCTAATGTGTTTCTTTAAAGTGTTCCTTTAATTTTTGTGAGCAGTGTAATTAATCTGCAAACGCACCAGCACATTCACACTGGAGAGAAACCGTATCACTGCTTAGAGTAGGAATAGAGTTTTATAGAGATGGATACTCTCAAACAACCCCAGCGCATTTACACTGGAGAGAAACAATATCAGTGCTCAGCGTGTGGACGGAGTTTTAGACAGAAGGGTAACCTCAAAATACACCAGCGCATTCACACTGGCAAGAAACCATATCAGTGTTTAGAGTGTGAGAAGAGTTTTAATACACTAGATCATCTAAAAATACACCAGCGTATTCACGCTGGAGAGAAACCGTATCAGTGCTCAGAATGTGAACAAAGTTTTAGTCAGAAGAGTGCTCTCAAAACGCATCAGCGCATTCACACTGGAGAGAAACCATTTCAGTGCTCAGTGTGTAGACAGAGTTTTAGCCTGAAGAGTTCTCCCAAAAGACACCAGCACATTCACACAGGAGAGAAACTGTATCAGTGCTCAGAGTGTGGACAGAGTTTTAGTCAGATGGGTAGTCTCAAATCATACCACCGCATTCACACTGGAGAGAAACCATTTCAGTGCTCAGTGTGTGGACATGGTTTTAAAGATAAGAATGGTCTCACATCACACCAGCGCATTCACACTGGAGAGAAACCGTATCAGTGCTCAGAATCTGGACAGAGTTTTAGACATCAAAGTGCTCTAAAAAAACACCAGCGCATTCACACTGGAGAGAAACCATATCAGTGCTCAGAGTGTGGACAGAGTTTTATACAGAAGGGTACTCTCAAACAACACCAGCACATTTACTCTGGAGAGAAACCATATCAGTGCACAGAGTGTGGACGGAGTTTTAGTCAGAAGGGTAACCTCACAATACACCAGCGCATTCACACTGGAGAGAAACTGTATCAGTGCTCAGAGTGTGGACAGAGTTTTACAGACAAGCGTATTCTACAAACACACCAGCGCATTCACACTGGAAAGAAACCGTATCAGTGCTCAGAGTGTGGACAGAGTTTTAGAGAGAAGCATATTCTCAAACAACACCAACGCATTCACACTGGAGAGAAACAGTATCACTGCTTAAAGTGTGAAAAGAGTTTTAACACACTAGATAATCTAAAAAAACACAAGCGCGTTCACACTGGAGAAAAACCGTATCAGTGCTCGGAGTGTGGACAGAGTTTTAGTCAGATGGGTAGTCTCAAATCACACCAGCGCATTCACACTGGAGAGAAACCGTTTCAGTGCTCAGAGTGTGGACGAAGTTTTAGAGATAAGAGTGGTCTCACATCACACCAGCGCATCCACACTGGAGAGAAAGCATATCAGTGCTCAGAGTGTGGACAGAGTTTTAAAGATAATAGGGGTCTCAGATCACACCAGCGCATTCACAGCATATAGAAACCTTATTGTTCCTTATAGTGCATCTGGGGTTTCTCTAAAAAAGAGTAGTCTCCAAAAACATCAGAGCAGAAACTGTATCACTCTTTAGAGTGTGGAAAGAGCTTCCTATATGAAAATTAAGGATACACAGATATATCAATATGGAGGAAAAAAATTGTGGGTATCTCATCAAAGGTCCTGTTTAATTCCCTACCATGGCGGTCAGATTTATTTTGTTGTCTGTGTGGGTTTCTGGTCAGAGCTCTGTTTTCTCCCCACAGACCTTTTTTCCATGTATATTATGAATAATATGCTGTTAAAATAACAGTCTTCTTGACTGTTTTGAAAACTTCTGTAACCTTCTTCAACTAGTGCAGTTTGCATGTCAATTATTTTTGAGTGTGGCTAGTTTGAAAACCATTTAAATGTATTAATTTTGTATCACGTTTCTTTTTAGATGGTGCCGATTTTGATCAGAACAGGAAACACACTTTATAAAAATAATTATTTTATTCATGTTTCATTGTTTGCTTAAGTAAGTGTACAGAAAAACGAAAATGATTGACAGTAAAAACAAACACTGTAACCAAAACTATAAAAAAAAAACTCAAAACCTTTCAACTTGTCACATGTAATATAAGGGTACTGCGATGGCTGGGGAAGCCACAAGGGGGAGCCAGAAGACCAGGCCTAGACACAAGACCTGCGTGTTATTACCTAGAATCACCCGCAGGTCTAGTGTTGCAGCCCTTCCTGTGTATGCCATACCCTGTGCAAATGGTACTGATGCAATTTCACAGAAAAGGAACCTGTGTTCAGATCAAGATCAAAAACCTAAAATGTCTGTGACTGGTGTGTTATTTTACATTGATAGATATTTAAAGTGATTTTGTGATTAATAGATTTTACAACTGAGAAACAAAACACTCGGGAGTCCAACCAAGTTTTTTGTAATCTTAAAGTGATCTTCACAACACATGTTTGTGGAAGTGTATTGTGGCGCAAAGAATGAGATTTCTGAGAGTTGATTCTCATCAGGCTGGAAAATGTTAGTGGTCAATCAACAGAGATCACTCAGAGAGGACGGTGTGTAAAATGTCACAAAGCAGGCCAGTGAAACTTCTAACCCTCTAAATGCCTTTCTCACATTGAGATGATGTTAAGATACAGGCATACATACACTTACATAGGTTTTTATGTATACAGTGGTGTGAAAAAGCGTTTGCCCCCTTCATGATTTCTCTTTTTTTTTCCATGTTATGTGTCAGATCATCAAACAGATTTAAATATTAGTCAAAGACAATACAAGTAAACCCAAAATCTGTTTAAGTGAAGGATTTTATTTATTAAGGAAAAAAAACTATCCAAACCTACATGGCCCTATGTGTAAAAGTAATTGCCCCCCCCCCCCCTTGCTGAACCATGAGATCACTTAAAAAGTAGGTTAAAAGATCCCAGAAAAAGTAGACATCATGCCACGATTTAAAGAAATTCAGGAACAGATGAGAAACAAAGTAACTGACATCTATCTGTCTGGAAAAGGTTACAAAGTCATTTCTAAAGCTTTGGGACTTCAGCCAACCACGACGAGAGCTAATATTCATAAATGGAGAAAACAATGAGCAGTGGTGAACCTTCTTAGAAGTGGCCGACCTACAAAGAGCGTAGCGACGACTCATCCAAGAGGTCAAAATGGCATGCATGGCACGTTCCAAGGCGAAAACCACTGCTGACCAAAAAGAACACAAAGGCTTGTCTCACTTTTCCCAAAAATCTTGATCCCAATTTCTTTTGGGAAAATATAACTGTATAAATGTTTCTGTACTGTCCAAAGAACACAAAGACAGCGAGTCTTGGCATGGTTAATTACTGCTGTACTCAGAGGCGGGAAGTTTGAAAATAACGCTACAAACTGCGTTTAAAATAAGATTTAAATGTTTTAAGAGCATATTTTGGGCTTACACTAAAAAATAGGCATTTTTAGTTGTTTTTTTTTACCACAAGAACGCGGTTTTTCACTATAAGCAGGAATCATAAATTAACCATTTCTCCCGTCCCTGCGTGCCAAGGAGTTGTCTTTTCTAATTGGTCAGTTGCGAAACGGTGGGGGTGATGAATCTTCACCGTCTCTGGCTATAAGAACCCCTAGTTCTCAAACAGACAATGAGAGCTTTTCGTGACCGGTGCGAACTCTCCACTCTGCTTTTCAACACCTCTGAACTCCAAGACTCTTGATCCACGTAACACTGGGGGATTACTGTATATATAAGAACCACTTTTTAAGACCACATTAAAAATAAGAAATTCTGAATCTCAGCAAAATATAAAGAAGCGAGGGGTGGCTCATGACTTTTGCACGGTACTCGTCTAGCTCCTCAGAGAAGCAGAATAAAGGTCCTGCAGAAAAATGTTTGTTTTGAGTGGGACCAACGGAATCTGCAGTAATGCAGCTGATCATTAAAGTGCTGTTGTAGCTTATAAGGAGTAATGACTATTGACTGGTGTTTCAAACTGAACCCCTGTCCACGGGTTCTTTTATCAATTAGCATATTCTAAAATTTCAGATTTGGTGATGCAATTTAACCAAAACTGTAATAATATTTTTTTATATAATAAGTTTTCCTAATCAGTAAAACAATTATGAACAAAGTAACTAAAATATTTTTGTTGTTGTTAGAGTCTCATCCTGGTGCTCTTGAGTGGTCTCCAGATCACTGGAATCCCATGTCTGTTAACTGTAAAAAGAAATAAATAATGATCATTAATTAAGAAAGCGATGCCAGGGTAACAATGAATCAGTGAATGGTTCTGTAGTGAAGAATAAGGTTGTAACAGTGCAGCGAAATACTGTGATATTACTATGCATAAATGTGGCAATATGAATCATAGAGAGTAAGCATTCTATTAAATTAGATATTTTCTGTTCATTTTGAGAACTGATGTTAAACCAGTTTTACTTTCTTGAAAAATATTGTGAGTGTATTGAACCATGAGCTCTAAATCATCTGAAACCGAATTGTGAGTTGACTGGATCGATACACCCCTAGTGAGGAATAGTTTCAAATTGCTCACTCTGTGTTCTCCAGGCTCAACAAGCATTTCAGAAGGTTCCTCATACTAGGTTGGGCATACTAGGTTCCTCATACTAGGGGCGATAGTTGTAACACGGTTTCATTAAAAGATTATAGTTTGATAGGAGATTTAGTTCTCTCACGCTGAATTTACCACAATTAAAGGTCTGATTTCGCCTGTATCTTTGATGTGAGATGCTGACGACCACAGCTTCACGAAGGGTGCCAAAAATTAAAGAATTGAGTGAGGAACAGCTTCAGCAAGTCTATTTGAGATTGCTCAAAAAATTGCCACAGTTTGTGGTGAAAAGGTGCAGGTTTATGGTTATAGTTAATTCAGCATTCAACCAGGATTAACTAGATTTAAAGTCATGATTGATTTCAAGCCTATTTTTTTCAGGAATACCTGGTAAGCATCAAACATGCTGGTCCCAGAACCAGCTGTTGCTTACATTTAGGACGTTCTCCTATGTTACTTCCAAGTCTGGACCTCAGCACATCATCCTCCACTTTCAGGAGCTCCTGTTTCTGCTGCTCCTCCTCTTCTGTGTGGGTTTCTTCAGGCCTCCCTGAGGGTTCCTCTAGAGGCCACTGGAGTCTGTGGTATAGCATGATCTACAGATCCTCCCTGCTTGCTTTAGAAAGATGAAAGCACATGACGGTCTGTGAGTGTTAGGAAACATTTTCATAGATCACTCATAAAAGACACTTCGCAGTTTGAGAGCCACATGCCCTTGGGCGGTCGGTGAGAACCTGAATGCCTTGAAATTTTCACTTTCAGTTTTTTACTGACGGCTGTTGAAATCTGAGAGTACAAATCATGTATTGAAGCAAAACTAAACAACGGAGCTGAAGTACAGACGCATGGCAGTGAAGGCCTCAGTTACATCTTCAGTGTTATTTCTTTATAAACTGGCCATACATGCATAATCTATTTTCTAATACTTGATCATGTGCCCTCCTTTCCATTATAATAGTGCAAGTCCTGTCATGTAAGGATTACACCAGTCAGGACAGGAACCAACAGGACTTACACTGTCATTAAAGGGAACATAAACTACATTTTATTGTATTTAGGATCTCCATTTTAACATTTGTGTGGGTCTCTGTACCAAAAAATAGAAATCATTTTTACATGCATGTAAATTACACTGAAATTACATTGAAATTCTTCCTTTAGAAGAATGAAACAGGCTGTTTTCGGTGGGTGCCTTTAAGGCTGATACATGCAGATTAGTTCTGTTCTGGGTGCCTCAGTTTCTAAACATCTGTACATCTAAAGTTCAGTCTATCTGGGTGAAAAATGTCGTTCTGATCGCCTGACTCATTCAAAAAGCGAGCCCAACGAAAACACAAATGTTAACTTTAGAATACATGGGTGATATGTAAATTTGTCATGTCGTCACAAAAACAATAAAACTGAAAACAGGCTGTTTTGCAGCTCAGTTTCTATGTGTGAACTTTCTGAGTAAAGATTGGTATATTTTGAAAATATTGTATATGTCAAACTATGTTAAACTAATTTATTACAAAATAATGAGGAAAATACATTTTTCTCTGATATGGACCCTTTAAGTCAAGGGGGTGCAATCAAAGAATTGACACAAATGACTATTATGTTGCATTATCTTTTTTTCTCTCTGAACTTGTTCCTCACCACATGATTAAACATGATCAGAATGTACAGAATGTACAAGCATGAAAAAAGACATTCCTCTGTCTGCTAGAAACATCAGAAATATTGTGACATTACGTTTTGCAGAAAGGTGAGTACAGATCAAACCCTTTGACACTATATATTTTTATGTGGTTGGTCATCAGTAAACTCAAGACTGCCTTTCTTCTCATGGATGAGTGAAGTTTAAGCTGCCATGTTCACATGAATCTTCCTCAAACTACATTGCAGAGCTCCAACCAGTGCAGAAAAAACTGCAGAAACTTTTTTGGTATTCTTTTCAGTTTGGGGTAGTGCTGATGGCCCCAGTAACCCAGACATATCATAATGTCATAATTTATAGAGCGAGTTTGATTATAAATGTACAAGAGCATATTAAACGATCAGAAAAAAATCTGCTGGATCGTCCTTTAGAAGTACTGTTGCCAAGTAGAAATCTCAGGCCTGCAAATGCGAAACTATGCTTCAAAACAAAAAACAAAACATGTTTGCATGCATGACAGCTTTTTGCTCGAGAGTACTAGAAGAAAGAACAAACCTCACACTGATCTGAAAACTTCCTCACTGCTCACTCCTTTCGTTCCTTTGTGTGTGGGATGTTACGTGTTACGTGGGATGTTGCCTCTCGCTCTCGCTGTTCCTCACATCCTGTTTAGGAAGCAGCTGATTGGTCCGTCCAGTCTCCACTACGAACTGATTCGCCGATCGTAAATAGAGTTCCGGATTGGACATTCGAACACCGAGTGTCCCGCCTGCCGTCTTTGAAAAGGCCGGGAGAAGCAGGAGAGGAGACACAGAGACGCAGTTACATTGTTACTAGAAGCTTGAGAGAGACATTGGCTCTTAGATTATCTTTGTGTACTTTTGTGTGTGTTTGAATAGCACGTTGTTTTGTTGTAGTGTTGTTGGGCAGACGCCACACTTGTGTGAAGGTCGGTTTTGTTTATGTAGGTTTAGGCATTCTTTTGTTATTTCCATTTCTTTGGCGTTGTCTGTTCCCACGTTAGTTATGTTTTGTAGTACTCGTGTAAATAATTGTATATAGTTGTGTTTGTCTTTGTGTTGGTGTTGATAGTGGATTGTATTGTGTGTGTGTGTGTGTGTGTGTGTGTGTGTGTGTATCTTGTAAATGGTGTATATAAAAACTTTGTACACTAGAACTATTCTGTACGAATTCTGCTCATTTTTACACTCATTTTTTCAAGTTTGTACACTGGGTATAGACTTCTTGAAAGTCTCACCTGCCCGCTTGATAAAATCGGGGACGTAACAGGAAGAAAATGGAGTCACTGGGAAGAATCCGGATATCTCACAGCAGTGTGTTTATCCTCCAGGTCCTAAACAGTCACAATGAATCTAACCGAACCCAGATCTGAGTTCACAAGCCAGTGGAAACTCGTTTTAGTTATAGACCTGTGCAAGAAAAGACATGAACTGCCCTGAGGAGGGAATCAAGGATGGACACTGGAACTGATACCACAATTATACCCAGCAAAAACATCCACACTCCGGTCAGACTCCACTCGTGCTGTGGTTATATTTACTCCAATGAACTGTATTAACTGTAGCCAGACACCAGTATTAATAATCAAGTTTGTGTGGTTACAAAAATATTTAGAGCAGCGTTGTTTATAGCAGCATTGTTTATAGCAGCAAAAACAATTAAAAGAAAATGTAGTTTTATAGAAAGCTCCATTATGTGTAGCAGCCTAGGAATCTGACCTGCACTGTAACGGACCCTCACTCAGCGAGTACAAGGTATGCACTGTGTCCCTTCAGTTGGACTGAGTGGAAAAAATGATGCAGCATGGCTGCCTTTAGTTGGGGAAACTAGGAGTAAAGAAAACAATTTCCTGCTTAAATGAAAGGCACTTGGGTTCAAGTGTGAAACTAACAACTTACCAAAAGGACAGTGGTCTACAGGATTCTACATGGTCTGGAATCATTTCCTGGTTGTTCTTTGGTATGTTGTATCAAAGTCGAGCCCAACTGCCTTTCATTTAATTTGAGGCAGCTTAAATGAAAGGCAGTTGGATTCGACTGTGATACAACTTACCAAACAGCCAGTTGTCCATGGACACGGACATGTGGCCAGAAATCAGGGTTTCCTGGCTGCATGTCAGTGTCCATGAACCACCTATTTTTTTGGTAAGTTGTATCACATTCGAGTCCATGCCTTTAATTAAAGAAGATAATAGTTTGCTTTACTCCCAGTTTAGCAGTCTCCCCTACCAAAGGGGAGTTTCTGCAAACCACAGTGATCCATTTGCTTCTGTTTTGGCTTTCAGCACTTTGCAAAATGATCCAATTTCTTGTGGAATCTATTTGTACAGACCATTTTAATTGTAAAAACCGTTTTAGATGTTTGTGTGTTTGCAGCATCGCTAATCCTGCCACTCAGTGGGTGTGACTGCAGTGACCTCCAGCCATGGTTGTGTCTCTTATTTACCCTCTATAGCACCAATGTGTGCTGAGTTCAGGTCCAGTAGCACTGGCCCAGCTGTCTGAGCTGCTCAGTAACATATTTTCAAGTAGAACATATAAAATGGACAGTACAAAATTGAGACACAAACAGAATGAATAATATTCCTAATCGTGAATAAATGTTCATCTAACATTGTCTAAGACAAATTTATGCACCTGTGTAAATGTAGTCTCCTCTTACTAAGTTATTCAAGAAAACAACAATGTAAGAAGCAGCATCAAGGCTGGTGGGTGGGTTTACCTTGAAAATGGAAAGATTAAGTGTTTTCCACATTTTGGCAGCTGGTGAAGAAAGATGAAGAGTGAACAGTGATCTGGCGTTGCCTGGAGAACACTAGAAGAAATCATATACTGTAAGTAATGAGATATTTGTAAAAAAAATGAAAGAATAAAATGACAAACTTGCCCCTGCTTCTCCATCCAACCAATATAAAGAAAGCTATGTCAAGCTTTCCAAAAGTAGAGAGAATAACAGTATTATCAGATTATTTCTGGGTGAGACCCTTGCTGATCTTCAGATCACCACAATCCTTTGTGTCTTTATTCACTGTGGAGAAAAAAAAAAAAAAAAACATGGACAAAGGTAACAATCGAGACACAATTGTTCTTTAGCATACATGAAGCTGATCAGTGGAAGTCAATGTTTAGTGTCTAATATGTCCTTCTTTTAAATTGTGCAGTTGAACCACAAGGCCAAGTTAGTAAACAAGCAGAAGAAAATAGACAGAAACAGCAAATAGACATGCTTGTGGTTTTTGACACTGTATGACTCACTCCTAAAGCATAAAAGTATCAATAAAAAGTTTCAGTTTACAGGTAAAAACCACATTTTGTCCACATTCCTATCTTATGATATATCTAACATAAGACACATCTGCAGGGTTATGTTGAGGGCTGACTTAGCATTAGACATTCAGTCAGTTATCCATCTGGATTTAGACCCTGGTCTTAAACTACACTGATAACACATGGTTATCATCAACTTTACTAGTGAAACAGCTGTACAAGGAATGCATTGATGTCACATTTCCACCGGAATATGTCCCCTCAGTCGAACTGAGTGGCAAAGCATGCTGTAGTAATTGGGGAAACTGGGAATAAAGCACACAATTACCTGCTTAAATGAAAGGCGTTTGGGTTCAACTGTGAAATTAACAACTTACCAAAGAGACAGTGGTCATCGCGTTTCCTGGATTCATATTAGTCCGTGGACAACTATTTCTTTGGTAAGTTGTATCATAGTCAACTGCCTTTAATTTAAGTAGATTATAGTTTGCTTTACTCCCTGTTTAGCAGTCTCCTTTACCAAAGGTGGTTGTTATGTTATGTGACAATCACATAATAGCTGTTTCTCATTTTAGATGTCTTTGTCTGTTTGCAGCAACACTAATCCTGCCACTCAGTGAGTGTAACAAGTTATCATCCATTTTACTGGTCCAAAAGCCAGCCTACATTTGGGTTGAGGATGTCTACTCACAATCAGGACATATCTTGCTGATACTTCCAAGTCTGGGTCTCGGCATGCCTTCTTCTTTCTGTGTTTTATGCTCATTTTTCTGAAGCAGCTTTTTCTGCTCCTCCACATCTGTGGGTATTTTGCCATGTCCCTCTGGGTTTTGCTTTACAGGGCACTGTAGGATATCTTTATTCAGACCAACGGTGTGACATGACCTACAGTTAACCCCCTGCCTCAGCACCACTGTGTAAGAAGCAGTTCAGTATTGGCCTGAACCTCTGAAACAACAGCTGGGCCTGCTTTAGAAAGACAAAGACACAAAGTGGTCTATGGGGCGTGGCCAATTAGCATATGTTATAAACATTTAGAGCTCAAAAATTCCACATTTAGAGTTGCCCTTTGTAAAAGTACTAGATTTAAATCCCACCTTTAAAGTGCAGCATTTAGGTTTAAGATTTAACATTTAGGTATAGATTTAACAGTTAGATATATATTGAATATTTAGATATAGATTTAACATTTAGATTTAGATTGAACATTTAGATATATATATAACATTTCATTTTAACATTTAACATTTACGCAGCAAGAAAATGTACCAAAATGCAACACTGTTTTTTTAAACACATTTAGCTCTAAATGTGTGACAATTGCGCTAAATGATGAAAAAATGACACCTCTAAATTTGTTAAGCTGTTTTTACAAACGGCACCCCATATTAACAACACACGCAGGAGTAATTTCTTTTAGTGCGAAGCAGAAAATGATGAAAATAAGTTTTATTTAACTTCACTTCAGATCCTCCCTGGAAGTTTGTACTTAAGAGTTAGGAGGTATGGTGTGGTTTTAATCAAAGAAAAAATCGGAAAAATAGCTGATTTATGGTTGTTTGTCATCAAAGAAAGACATTTTACTTTGGTGAATCAAAGAGGACACACATAAACTACTGAGTTGCAAAGCACAAGCTCAGTTTTTCGCAGGAAGAGAGTAATCAAGTAAAAAAAAAAAAGACTATTTTAGCCCAGTCCACAAGTATTTTGACTCCTGACCATTACACCAACAGGGACTTTAATGACATTGCACTCAGATACATAGACTTTAATATGGAGTTTGTCCCCACTTTCCAGCTATAACAGCTTCCACTCTTCTTGGAAGGCTTTCCACAAGATGTTGGATGTGTTTCTTTGAAAGGTGTTAGGTGGGGTTGAGGGCCAGTCAAGTTGTTCCACATTCAACCATGTCTTTATGGAACTTGGGGCACAGTCATGCTGGAATGGAAAAGATCCTTCCCCAGACTATGTCCACAAAGTTGGAAGCGTGGTGTTGTCCAAAATGTCTTGGTATGCGGAAGCATTAATACTGCCCTTCACTGGAGGTAAGGGACCTAAAAACAAGTGTGTCCCAATACTTTTGTCCACATAGTGTCTGAAATACGACATTGGCGTTTGTATACGCTCACGTTTTCCGAGAGGACTTGAGAGCAGTCCTCCATTGTGTGTCTCTGTTAGTCTTGTCAATGGACAGTGAATGGGAGCTTAGAGCCAAGATGGCAGCCCCTGTAGAAATGTTTCGCTCTCGTCTGATTGGCTGACGTGGACCCGCCCCCTCGTGACTCACAGGCTTCTTTTCCAGAGCAGCAGGAGTGACAGCTCAAAGCTGTCCACGTCAACACTCAACACCAGGATGGACTCCGGGGCTCTGGTGGGTCTGAGATTTCATTTTTCAATCAGTTTGAAAAAGCCAAGGTTTTCCGTGTCGTTTGCACTCTGTTGCTTTTCTAACGCCTTTGCAGAATGACGAGGTCCGTGTGTGTTGTCGAGCTCCGTTTTTGTTGCTGAGAAGACTGAAAAAAGCTAGCGTGCTAACTTGAACCTCACTATTTTAAGCTCCTGGGTAGCCTATATTATGGGACTATTATTATAGGGTCTAGAAAAAAAACTGGAACAGCTCCTTTTATGGACGGACATATCAAAAATATACTTTACTTTTCTTATATTTTCTTCACGGAAGAAAAAAGCACTGTGGACGAGAAGAAGAATCTAACAGATGTTTCTTGTCTGCATATGGCAGAAGAGAAATTGTGCAGGTTTGTGCACGAAGGATTAAAGAAGAGCACTCAGAGTTGACACTGCTGAGGAGCAACAGGGTAGTTGGTTGTGTGGTGGTTGCACTTGGTTGTAACTTGCATAAAGTTATAGCCCAGGAGGCTCGGATAAAAAGTGGAGTTGTCCAAGCCCAGCCAAAGTGGGACGTGGATGCCACGTCCTCGATACGTAGCAGCGTGTGCGCACTTACCCCAGAGCCTGCGCTTTTTACGCTGATTGCTTCCACAGGTGGATCCCTGTCTGCACAAAAAGGGATGTTGTATCCTGGATATGATCCTGTTTCACTAGTTGATACGAAAATGCATATCTATGCAAATAAACTCTCTCTCTCTCTCTCTCTCTCTCTCTCTCTCTCTCTCTCTCTCTCTCTCTCTTTCTGTTGCTCACTCTTGTTTCTTCTCTCTATTTTTATTGTTTGCTCTCAGTCTCTTTCTTTCCCTGTATCTATAATTTCTCTCCTTCTCTCTCTCTCTCTCATTCTGTCTTTCTTCCTCTATATCTATAATTTTCATCTCTCTTTTTCTGTATATCTGATTTCACCCTCTCTCCTCTCCTCTCCTCTCGTCTCCATCTTTCTGTTGCTTTTTTCTCTCATTCTTTTTCTTCCTTTCTCTATATCTAATCATTTGTCTCTCTCTCATCTCTCTTATATATCTCTCTTTCTAAAGCTCTTTCTTTCTCTCTATTTCTATTGTGTGCTCTGTTTCTCTCTCCCTCTTTCTCATATCCATAATTTCTCTCTCTCGTGTCTTTTCTCTCTCTCTCTTTCTATAGCTCTCACTTTCTTTTTTTTCTTTCTTATTTTCTTTCTTTCTCTCTTTCTGTGTATTTATACAATTTTATATCTATAATTTCTATCTCTTTCTCCATTTCTTTCTATTGCTCTCTCTACTTTATCTCCTTCTCTATATCTAGTTTCTCCTTCTCTGTCTCTATCTCACTTTCTCTCTCTCTCTCTCTCTCTCTCTCTCTTTACCCCCCGTCCGTCTGTAATGTAAACCTTTCAGATTGCTCTGTGCTCTTGCTGCAGCATGATGAATTGCAGCAATACGAGCTGTAAAGTGCATCCTTGGTGCTCCTTGAAAGCTTTTATCTTGGATTTGGCGTAAGTGCATGCTCGATTATCAAGCTGAGCGTGGAAACCTGTTTATTCTCTGTCCGGCACGTGGCTGTCCAAAGGAATTAAAGCTGAAATGAAAACATTTTGGATGTCGGTTCACGACTCCCGAGTAAAGGAGAGGCTGGAGTTTCATTTTTGGACTCTTGAGTTTATTCACGGTCTGTTTGATGAAGTATCTCCATCGCCTGAGTGGAGCAAAATGTGCAGGGGTGCATCGGGGTCATTTCTAATTAATGTAAACAAGCTAGAGTAGAGATGCGCATTCGGCATCAGCCAAGAACGGAATGGACCGATTTTGCCTCCAAATGCGCAACTGTTGGTCGACCAATTTGTAATGTGAAATAATGAGGTCATATAATGTTCCATCTAGGGTTACATCATACGGACAAAATATCAGAATTGCGATTTTACTGCGACGTTTCACAACTGTGATGCCTTTCGATAAATTAAAGGATCCGTATCATCACTTTTCTGAAAAGTCTTTAAATATTGTTTCAGAATTTACATTTACTTCCCGTACATAAAAGTCCGTGAGCTGCAAAAAATGCCCGTTGTCAAACCAGTTTTTGTGATGTCACAAAACACATTTGCATAAATGTTCTTATTCAGCCTAAAGCAGTTTAGCCCCGCCCATTCATTAACACTGAGCTGCAATACAGGGCAACCAATCGTAAAAGATGTCATTTATATATATATGTGTGTGTGTGTGTGTGTGTGTGTGTGTGTGTATATATGAATATATGAATATTCATGTTATATATGAATATTTGTTTATAATTATAATATTTTTAAAGGCACAGTAACAGAAACAGTCTATTTGATTCTAATGAGAGGTTGTAAAATGTTTGTGTAAGAAAGAAATATGATGATTTGTGAATATTAAACATGTAAAATATGCATTTTCAGCAATTTCCTCCAGGATGAATAAAGTTTTCTGATTCTGATTCAGATTCTGATTTAGATTCTAATGGACCCTTTAAGAACACCTCGGCCAATCAGGGCCTTTAACACTTAAAGATTAAAATAATTTTGTTGGACCTCAATTAATCAGAACACCCAGAAAGTCACGTGGAGCTGTGATTGGCCACCCGGACAGAAGCCCTGTGAGTGGTCAGAGGCTCAAATCGAACCCAGGACCAGAGTTCGAAAGTGCGGTGGTATAATTCTCCGTGCCTCATGGTCTTCTGGAGTAACACTTTATTTGATTGCTGCTATTTGAAAAGCCAACTCATTTTTCAATTAATTAAAAATTTCACTTTGACTCATTAAAGAGAAAATAGTGTTATTTATTGCATGTTTAGCTGTTAAAAAGCACTGGAACATGCCAGTTCTGCTCATTTAGCCCACATACAGAGACCAAGAAAAATCAGCCGCAGGAACCTCAGGTCGGCCGCTTTGGGCGGAAATAAATTGTATTTGGCCTTAAAAAGTCATGACTGGTGCTCTGGTGTTGTAATTATATTTGCATTAAGCATTAGGCATAAAGGACTCCTTAATGAGGCCAATCTGTCACATTAAAATCTCATAACCTCCTTTTTGTCCCATTTATTAGATTATTTATTTATATGTTTATTTATTTCTACATCATTTCAAAGCACCAGCTGGCCTTTTACACCGCGGGTTACGTTTCGTGACAAACAGGTCAAAAACTACTTAGAATAAAACTATCGGTACATTAACGTGTATTATAACTGCGATTCCTTTTTGTTTAATTCTCCCATGAATTTGCTTCTTGCACGTTCTGCGAGTTCCCCTTTGTTTTAAGCTCTTTCGTCATGAATGGCAAATTCAATTTATGGCTGCTTGACTGAAAGTGATGAAACCAATTTAACATGCCCTAACTTTATTAAGGAGG
>JBBJLS010020065.1:0-15204 GCA_037577275.1 Bryconaethiops microstoma
CACTAAAGACACTCAGGTGAGACTAATAATCAACAGAAACAACTCTCAGGTGACACTAATAATCAACAGAAACAAAATACATAAACAAGGGTGGCCCCTACTGGCCACCTACCGTCATAAGCCCCAGCCCTGACAGTACCCGCCCTCCTAAGGCGCACCTCCGGGGCGCCCACAAAAACACCAACGGAGGAGGTGGGGAGGCGGAGGCAAAGGGAAGCATCCTGTGAGAACCACCCTGCCGCGTTCACCTGGATGACCTCCTGGCCGGCGCTCCGCACGGCCAGGGCGGTCCGGGTGGGTCTCATGGGTCGCTCCCCATTGAGTGTCCCAATAGTAACTTGGGAGCTCCCTGCCGGGAGCCCCTCACTGTCCTCAGGGGCGGAGCCCCCTACCGGGAGCCCCTCACTGTTCTCAGGGGCGGAGCCCCCTACCAGGAGCCCCTCATTGTTCTCGGGGCGGAGCCCCATACCGGGAGCCCCTTACTGTTCTCAGGGGCGGAGCACCCTACCGGGAGTCCCTCACTGTTTTCTGGGGCGGAGCCTCCTCCTGGGAGACCTTCCGCAGGGAATCCCCCGCTGTTCCTGTGGGCGGTGCTCCGTACCGGGAGTCCCTCCTTGTCCTCCTACACAGAGCCCCCTGCTGGGAGCCCTTCAGCGGGGAATCCTTTGTTATCCAGGGGGGGCCGAGGCCCCTTCCAGGAGCCCTTCCTCTATTCTGGGGTCTATTTTTCTTCTAAGAGCTCTCCCCGAGCTCACGGAGACCCCAGTACCACCCCCCAAAAAATTAATGGGAAGGCCCCCGGCTCCTGTGGCTGAAGCGGGCCTCTCTGTGGCTGAAGCGGGCCCCTCTGTAGCTGTAATGGGCTGTTGTATGACTCTAATGGGCTGTTCTATGACTCTAAAATCCTCTGAAAGCCCTTCTGTGGCAACTAAACTCTCTAAAAGCCATTGATTGGCTAACAAACCCTCTGTAGAGCCTTCTGCTGCTAACAACCCCTCCGAAGACCCCTGTATAGCTAACAAACACTCTGTAGACCCTTCTTTGACTAATAAGCCCTCTGAAACCTCTTGTGTGGCTACTAAACCCCCTGAAAGCCCTTGTGTGGCTAACAAACCCTCTGAAGACCCCTCTGCAGCTACCAAGCCCTCTGAAGACCCCTCTGCAGCTACCAAATCCTCTGAAGACCCCTCTGCAGCTACCAACCCCTCTGAAGACCCCTCTGCAGCTACCAACCCCTCTGAAAACGCCTCTGCAACGAACGGGCTAAGCTGCTGGGCGAACGGGCTAAGCTGCTGAGTTAACGGGCTAAGCTGCCGATCCTAAACGGGCTTCAATGGCTCTAATAACAGGCCAAAGGCTGATCCAACGGGCCCAAAAGGTCCACAGGTTTTGGGCTCCGTGCTGCCCCGACCACGAAGCCGGGGAGCAGGCGTGGGCGGCTGCTGCCATCTCCGGGGTGCCAGCACGGGTCTTCCGAGAACAGCTTTGGTGCTCGTGAGTGTTGACTCTGTGCTCGCGAGCATGGTGGTTTCATTGCTCGGGAGCGTCGTGGACTCGTTGCCCTGGAGCGTGGTCTTTGTGCTCGCGAGCGTGGTGGTCTCAGTGCTCGGGAGCGTTGACTTGACGCTATAGAGCGTCGTCTGGGTGCTCGCGAGCGTGGTGGTCTCGGTCCTCACGAGCGTGCTCTCGTGGGGCGGAGAGCCGGGTTGCTGGGCCTCGAGGAGAGGAGAGACAGGCTGCCTGGCCTCGCGGAGCGGAGGAAGACTCAAAGTGGCCATCCACCGTCATAAGCCCCCAGCCCTGACACGCAGAAACCGCAGATATCCTCCACATTTTTTTTTTGTTGCTTTTTTTGTGGCAATATATAATTTTTCATGCATTTTTATTAAGAAAAATATCATTTACTAATTTTGCTACATTCATATAAAAGTAAATTCTGCTACTTTTCCATATAAAATATAACTAAAATTATTTCGCTACTGTAGAGAGAACACAGAAAAGCATGTCTTGGGATGGTGAAATACCGCTGTACTCAGAGGCGGGAGGTTTGAAAGTATCCAATCCAAGAACGCTATTTATTTCTCCTTGCTGGTGATCGGCTGCTGCCCTGTGACGCATCTCTGGAAGATGCAGCCTAGAATTCTCACATCATAATAGTTTCCCTCTTGGAGCGTTATCTCGTGTTTTTCGTTTTTTAATTCTTAAAGCCCTGTATTTTTATTACTGTAAATTAAATTAATTACAGTATGAATTACAGTCCAGTCTATACAGGGGTAATATCGGTATTTACGTTCTAGCACTGCTGGAGTTCAGTGTAAACTGTACAGTATCGATACAGTATGAAAGCTGAGTTTAAAATGAAATTAAGGTGTTTTGGGAGCATATTTGTGGGCATATTTAGGGTTTACACTATAAAAATAGGCATTTTTAGCCTTTTTTATTTTTACCACCTCACAAATTCGCGGATTTTCACTATTCGCAGGTGTTCTTGGAGCGTAACCCCCGCGAATGTCGGGGATTTACTGTATACAGTATCTACCATGACTTATTCCACACTTATGAATTATTCAGTAACTGCTATGGATTATTAGTCATTTACTATGGCAACTACTGTGAATTTTTCAGTAACTATGAATTATTTGGCAGATGTTATGAATTATTCAGTATCTACTATGAATCAATTGGTAACTTCTATTAAATATATGACGACTACTATAAATGATTCAGTATCTATTATTCATTATTTGGTAGCTACCATGATTTATTCAGTAAATATTATGAAATATTTAATCAACCATCGTAAATTTCTTCGATGACTACTATGAATTATTCACCACCTGCTATAAATGAATGGGAAGGTTCTATAGTCTTACATACAGGCAGTATAAAGGGGCATCAGAGTATGTGAATCAAACTTGGTGTGCGGCCACCGAGTAAGAACTTATAACAGAAAAGCAACTACATCTTTCCTGCAGTGATGTAGAAACCAGTAGAGAAAACAGGCAAATGTGTTCAGAATTCGTTTAAAGAGGAAAACAGTGATCAGATTCCTATGGCAGAATGTGTTGATTATTAAACCTGATGCCTTGTGCACCTCTTAATGTTTTATGGAGTCACTGGTTTGTATGAAAAGACAGCATATACTTAGGCAAACTAATAATTGAGCGCATTAATTCCTCTGCTTTACAGGACTCCTTTCCTTTGAAAGTTCGTGGCATCCATCTGATAAATGAGCCCATATTTTTCCGTCCAGTCTTTGCCATGATTCGACCATTCCTGCCAGACAAGATCAAGCAACGGGTCGGTTTATGTACCTGTTTTGTACCTGTTTATTATTGAAAAACCCTAAATTGTGCTTCCACTCACTGGCCACTTTAATAGAAACACCCACCTTATCTGTTCTTGTAGTTTATCAGGCTGTTCATTATTGGCCAGATTTAGACCACAGAAGTGTTGTTGAGCAAGGTGGAGCTTCAAGAGAGGTGTTTCTGATAAACTGGCCAGTTAGTATGTAGTAGAAGTATAAAATTATTTAGTTCTTTGGATTTAATTGCCAAAGGATTTAGCAGGAGATGGTAATGGGTGTCAATGCTCCTTCTTACCCCACAGATTCACTTTCACGGCAGCTCCTACACAGCAAGTCTTTATGAGCATTTCAAAAAGGATATCTTTCCCCCAGAGTACGGAGGAACTGGCCCCAGCTTGGCCGAAGTGTGTGAGGAGTGGACGGACTTCATCATGCAGTCCGAGGAGTATCTTCAGAAAATTTCCGCAGATTTAGGAGGCGATTCGTCTCAAGGCAGCTCCTGCGGCCATCACTGATTCAACAGAAACGTCCCACCAAGAGGGTCCTGTTGGATCTGGGTGATCCTGCACTATGGCTAAAGTGGATCATTTAAACTATGTAGATCTTTAATTTTAGTATTTTAAGAACAACAATCAAGGTGTCAGTTTATTTTTATTTGTAATCTATGAAGTTTTTAATTTACAACACAAATATGCGTAGTCTTAGGCACCTCTGAAAATAACAAAGTCATTAATATCACTAAATATACTAAATAAAATGAAAAAGAATAAATACAAATACATTCTACAGTAAATAGTGATGTTATGTTCAGTATATCAGTGTGTTCTTCGCGGAAGTCCAGTATTACTGTAGTTTTATCAGAAACCTGGTTTGACTCCATCAGTCCTTCATTAAATTCAATCAGGAGCTGCTGATGGAGTTTCACAATCCGAAAAACGGCTGGAGGAACCGAGGAGGAATCTGGAACCGAACCTGTGTTCTCCTCACCAGCTCACACAGTATCAACTACTTTACATACAAAACAAATCTTGATACTTTTTACTGCTTTCCTGTTTGTTTGTATTTATTCTGATGTTAACTTTGCTGTCAGAAAGACACTTTATCACACACTGAGAAAAATGGCTTCAAACAGTTTGCACAGGTGCCTAAGACTTTGCAAAGGATTGTACATATTACTCATAACTGAAACACAGTTAGAGATAATTTTGCTGTGGGGCAATGTAGCCAATACACAGTCATGGCTGGGAAGGATTTTGACTTTTTATACCTCTCAACTTCTAACATTTCCTGAAAATTGTTATATAAGCTGCTAAATGGATTGTGTGTCATCTGTATATCTGTGTATAAACATATCATCTAAAAACAAATGTGAAGACCAGGAAGCGCTAATACAGTCTTACTAAATTAGCTTAATGAATTTTGTAATACATATAAGACGTATTTTTTTACAGTTTTTTTTTTAAACCGGAGACTCTGCTGCACCACAGCACTGTGACTTATCAGAGCAACACTGAGACCGACTCTCGTGTTGTTTTTTTAGCTCATTTACTTGAGGCCTGTATAACTGGCCCATATAACACAAAACAGTACTGATGTCTGTGACAGATGCACGTAGTCTGCATTGTTTCTGTAACTTGAATTGACTGTATCCAGACAGCACATAAGGAAACGAAACTCAGGGGGCTTCAACACATTACACTTTTAAAGAGAAAGCTTCCCGAATGGTTCTTGGCCATTCTGTTGGTGAAGAACATGAGTGCTTGGTTTCTTTTCACAAACATGCCTGGTTCACCCTTTTAATTTCCCGGTTTTCTAGGTGTCAAGTCAAGTTTATTTCTGTAGCACATCGTCCTATCATCCTTTCTCTAAGTCTTGTTTAGACACAAAATCTCTAACTTTAGCTGTTTTTAAGGTGCCAAAATGTGTGTTTGAGAAGGGGAACCACCAAACACCAGCCCTCCAGAACCAGAGTTGGGCATCCCTGGTATAAAACCTTTACATCATGAAGGTTCTTCACATTTGCACATCTCATTTATAAAATTGGACCTTTTAAAGAACTATCCATTTATTGATTTACCAAACATGGTTCCAGAACCCTTTTTTGGCAACTTTTTTTAAATAGTTAAATTAATGTTGCTATTTCATTACAAAACTACACATTTTTAGGGTTAAGGGATGGGAATGTCTCAAGTACTTGTACTTTACTGCAACATTACCATACGTATCATTTAAAATGATTAATTACTTTACTTGAGTACTCAAACTGAAAATTAAGACATCTATTCAAATGGACAATTGAAATAAAGTATTTCTTACATGTTATCTCTCCTTTAGATCTCACACATATGAAAGATCAGTGGCCACTTGCATGAATTAAACTTGAGTTAAATGCCTAAGGGAACAATTTAAATCTGTAGATTTAAATTTAAGATTAGGGCCTACAAATCTGTTTACAATTTTGAATTCCCTTTATGTTTAGGTGTTATAAAAACAACTCACTACCAGTAAAGGGAAAACCTAAGGCCAAATATGAACACTGGAGGTTTTTCTCCTGTTTTTATTATTATTGCTATTATTTTTTGCCGGTCCAGTTCCCACATATTTACCTTTTCCCCCCAAACTGTGTCCCAAAGTTGGAAGCATGGCATTGTCCAAAATGTTTTGGTCTGCTGAAGCATTAAGATTGTCCTTCACTGGAAATAAGAGGCCTAGCCCAAAGCCTGAAAAACAGGTGTGTCCCAATACTTTTGTCAATATAGTGTAACTGTTATCGTTGAAGTTAAAACATATTCTGACTCTGTTAACAAGTTTACTTTTTACAGTAACAGTCTTAATTACCTTTTAGAGAATATTTTAGGCTGCATATGTCCACTTTTCTGTGAGATTTTTTACAGAGAAATCATAACTGAATTATATTTTCTGACGAGTCTCTAATAAAAAAGTCACTTCAGCCTCCTTGTTACTTGTCGAAAGGAAAACAAGCATAAAGCCACGGTTTAACATGTGTGTCTAACCGGTTCCCCTTTAGTCCACTTGTAAGATTGCGTTAGTTTGACGCCCTTTTGTTCTGCTGCACTTTGCTCTTGTTTTTTAGTTGGTAAATACTGGGACACTATTGACTTTCTTGGAACTGGGCACATTGGGAAATTTTCTTCATTCCAGCTGGTCTTCTCACCTGCCTTTAGAGTGCTTTTATAGGACTCGGCCACTTTGTCCTTCTCTTTTAGTGAATATGGTGAACAGTGTTGGTCTTTAAAGTGAAAGTTAAAGTGCCTTACATCCGTGTTTCATTGTTCACTGGATCTTTTTGTCATGTTTGCTGTAAACGGTCACACCTTTTCTTTGTGACATTAAACTATCAACGCCTCAAAGGTCATTGTGTCAGTTTCTTTGTTTTTTTTCCACTACCACTGAACTCTTTGTTAAAGGGTGTCTTTTATTTTAGGTGCATAAACAGATGTGTGTCTCAGTCTGAATTGTGCAAATTCTGTCCCGGGACGTTTGCCCCTGATTTCTGCTCTCAGGTTTGGCCTTGGCCAATTTTCTTTGGCTTCACTGTCGCTCTCTTATGGTACATTATAGATTATTTAAGTGATACACAAGATCGTTGATATTTTAGAATAAGGCTTTACATTAAAAACACACAAATCCAAACCTAATTCCTAAGTGGACATTCCGGTTATTTAAATTCATAAAACTCATTTAACTCATCACATTTTTTGAGGGCAGCTGGTGGTCTAGTGGTTGGGGAGCTGCCCCAGTAATCAGAAGGTTGTGGGTTTGAATCCCAGGAAATGTGTCATAACTTATACACAGACCACATTCTCGCTTTTTAATATCAGCACTCTCTGCACTCTCAAGCTTCTTATACTGTTTTTTTATGTATTCTTTTATTTTTATTTTCTTTTATTTGATCTTTCATTCTCTTCCTGAAAACTACAATGAACAACCTTTGTGTATGACGTCATGCTTTAAATACTACCTTTTTTTCTCAACATGTTAATTTTAGCATCTAAAAAAGTAACTGTGTTAATGTGCAGTGGTGTGTTCCCTGTAGAGCAAGGCTTCTCAGTCTAGTACCCCTCAAAACCCAACTATTTAGAACTGGAAAGCATGACAGGGCACTGTCTCAAACTGGTGCTGTTTAATAAGCCTACTGCTGCGATATGTTTATACATCTTTAGCAATATTTATATTGCTCATCCTTTGTAAATGATTGTTATTTTGAGAATTATTTAAGTAAACCATTCTTTCATCCATGTTTTAATAACTTAAAGTGATAAACCAGGATGCTATGAACCACTGGCCCCCCATGAGTCGAGGTTCACGGGACCCCCAGATGGTGTCTCAGTGGTTGAGGAACCTGTTGTTGAGGTAGTGTAACTGATTTTCACTATGACAACCAATAAAATGCGCCAATTGTGTCAATCATCATGTATCCCTATAAATCATGTTTTTTAACAACATGGTTAATGTGCTGAAATAAGTTAGCGGGTTCTTTAATTGACATTTAAAAGTCACAAATGAGCTTAATGTAGTGGAGTAATGAAGAATATCTGAAAATGAACAAGCACAAATGTGTTTTATCTAGCAAAGATTTGAGCAACCTGATCATAAATCAAGAATTGCTGTAAAGTTAACAAAAATACATTGTGTTTGTGTTTTTATAAAACTGAACAGTAAATATGTTGAAATCTGAGTCAAGTGGGTTCTTTGAACACAAATCTGTTTTTATGAACCTGATTGTAAATCAAGAATTACTGCAAAAATGAGCAGAAAATACATTGTGTTTGTATCTGTGTTAAACTGAACAACAGCCTTCGTATCTCAGCGTATTTACCTGTGGGTCAAAAGGTAAATCTCTCTTTCAGCGTCAGGTAAATCGAGTGCTCTGTTGATGACTCACGCTGATCCAGCAGCTCTTCTTTGCTCTGTTACACAATTATCTGTTGATACCGATATGATTAACAACATGGTAAATACGCTGAAATAGTGGCGTGTTTCATTTAAAACTTGCAAATGAGCTTAATGTTGTGCAGTAATGAATATCTGAAAAACAAACAATGAGCATAAATCTGTTATATCAAGTAAAGATGTGATCAACTTGATGATACATCAAGTAAAAATGACTGGGGTCTTTAATTTCTATTTAAAAGTTGCGACTGAGGTCAATGTAGTGGAGAAATAAAGATTTCTGAAAAAGAACGAGCACAAATCTGTTTTAAGCAAAGCTGAGATCAACCTGATCATGAATTACTGTAAATTTTAGCAAAAAATACTTTGGTACCTTTAAACTGAACAACTTCAGCCTTTGCTTCATGGAAAATACACTGAAATATGAAACAAGTGGGTTCTTTGATTTTCGAGTGGTAGTGGCTTAGTGGGTAAAACACTTGCCTGTGAACCCGATGACCACGGAGTCACAGGTTCATCACCCCCACTTTCTACTATTGTGTCCTTGAGCAAGACACTTAACCCTCAGTGTCTCCAGGGGGACAATTTTTACCTGTAAATAATGACTATAAGTCGCTCTGGATAAGAGCATCAGCCAAATTCCATACATGTAAGAGTCAAACAATTTACATTTAAAACTCACAAATTAGCTTAATGTAGGGGAGTAATGACGGATATCTGAAAAAGAATGAGCACAAATCTGTTTTAAGCAAAGCTACGATCAACCTGATCATGAATTACTGTAAATTTAGCAAAAAATATTTGGTGCCTTTAAACTGAACAACTTCAGCCTTTGCTCTCTGTTTCAGCATGAGGTGAATCGAGCGCTCTGTTGATGACTGACGCTGATCCAGCAGCCCTTCTCGGCTCTGTTACGCAATTATCTGTTGATACCGATATGATTCCAATATCACCGTCCGTCCATACAAACCATGTTGTCTAACAACATGGTAAATACGCTGAGATATGAAGGTAGTGGAGTGTTTCATTTAAAACTTGCAAATGAGCTTAATGTAGTGCAGTAATGAATACCTGAAAAACAATGAGCATAAATCTGTTACATCAAGTAAAGATGTGATGAACTTGATCATAAATCAAGTAAAAATGACTGGGGTCTTTAATTTATATTTAAAAGTTGCGAATGAGGTCAATGTAGTGGAGAAATAAAGATTTCTGAAAAAGAACGAGCACAAATCTTTTTAAAGCAAAGCTGAGATCAACCTGATCATGAATTACTGTAAATTTAGCAAAAAATATTTGGTGCCTTTAAACTGAATAACTTCAGCCATTGCTCCTATGGGTCTAAAGGTTAAATAATCTTGGTTTCAGCATCAGGTAAATCGAGCGCTCTGTTGATGATTCACGCTGATCCAGCAGCCCCTGTCGGCTCTGTTGTGGGACTGATGGATGTTTGAAGGCTAAATGTGGGGGATGCTAAAGGTGAACTACTCAAACCACAGCTGTCAATCACAGAACCCGCCTCTCCCACAACCAGTAACGATCACTTTCCAGGACAAAGACACAGATGAAGCCTGAGCCCGGACAACAAGGAGCTGATCCTGTTTAAGGCCCATCAGTGATCTGCAATTTGCTTTAAAGTGTTTTACAAATTTAGAGCTCACAGCTGATTGATTGAAAAATAAAATAAAATAGGTCCATAAAAATACAGTACCGTGCAAAAGTCCTAAGCACCTATGCAAACTGTTTAAACCCATTTTCCCAGCGTGTGATTGTTGTGGAAAAAATCAATTGTGTTCCACAGATCCAAGACTAAAGATCAGAGAGGTTCTTAAAACCAAACAAAGTTTATCATACTTGTCAGACAAACAGAGCAGGCATCTTCTCAGCGTGCTGATTAGAGAGTGCCACTTCAACACAGGTTACATGGGTTTTTATTATCTGCTTCACACATAGCATAATGGCGTCGGTTTCCGCTCCGTGGTCATCCCGCATACACTTAAATTTATGGCAGCTCAGGCTCGGGACTTTCTCAGACTTTGAAGAATTTGATCCCACTTAATGCCGATCTAATACATCACTTATTAGATAGCATTCTACTGCCCAGTGCCATTGCAATTTGCAAATGTCAGGCACACACAAAATCACAAGATCCGGTATTGCTGGGTAATTCGCGGGCGGATGCAGCAGCAAAGACTGTGGCAAACAGCGAGATGCTGTGTGTCTTGCCTAAAGTTTGTGCTCCTGACCAAGACATTCCAAACTCTATAGCAGATATTCAATCTTTCACCAGTGATCATGGCTTTGTGGCAACATTCAGGCTGCATTGTAATTGATGACTGCTGGGTGGGCCCCAATAAACTTCCCTGCCTGCCCAGTCACTTCTTTCCCTATTTTGCTAAACTGACACATAGGAAAGTTTGCACATTTAATGAGAGACTTCATTGAACTAACGCCAACAAAAAGGGAAAAGTACTGTCTCGACATAGTAGACATGTTTTTAAAATGGGTTGAAGCCTTCCCTAGCGCCAAACAGGACACCCAAGCAGTTGTAAAGGCCCTAGTGAAGGAAATAATACCCAGATGGGAGGTAGAAAAACTAAGCAGTGACAACGGACCGGCATTCGTCAACAAAGCTCTTCTGGAAATTAGTTCATTCTTACGTATAGATCTTCGCAAACACTGCGCATATCACCCAGAAAGTGGGGGGAGGGGGCAGTAGAAAGAGAAAATGGCACCATTAAGCAGAAACTGGTTAACTAGTGAATTTTCCCACAGTGATAAAGTGTCTTTCTGACTTCAAAGTGAACATTAGAATAAACACAAAGAAACAAGAAAGCAGTAAAAAGTATCAAGATTTGTTTTGTTTGTAAAAGTAGTTTTTTGTCAGCCGGTGAGGAGAACACAGGTTCGGTTCTAGATTCCTCCTCGGTTCCTCCAGCCGTTGTTTGGATTTGTGAAACTCCATCAGCAGCTCCTGATTTAATTTAATGAAGGACTGATTGAGTCAAACCAGGTTTCTGATGGAAACTACAGTAATACTGGACTTCCACAAGAACTCACTGATATACTGACCATAACATCAGAATGTTGTTATGTAGAATGTTATTTGTATTTATTCTTTTCAGTTTTATTTAGTATATTTAGTATTAATGAGAAAGTCTAAAATAATGAAATCTTGTATGTAGTTATATGTTGGATAAATATCCAAATATCTAGCAGTATATATTTATATTTACATTAAAGTTTAATGGGCATTTGGCTGACACTCTTATCCAGAGCGACTTTACAATCATTAATTACAGGGATAGTCCTCCTGGAGACACTGAGGATTAAGTGTCTTGCTCAAGGACACAGTGGTGGAATGTGGGGGGGTTTGAACCTGCAACTTGGTGGTCATCAGATTCACCCACTAGTGTTTCACCCACTAGGCCACTACCCACAACTGTGAGCAATTTTAACTAAATAACTGAAAATCCAATCAATGAGTTTGACTGTTTTGTCAATAATTTTGTTACAAGCACTAATCAAGGTGACCAAACTGAAAATAATTATAAACAATGGCCAAAAACTCAGCTCTCTGCCACATGGTTTGATTGATCCATTGGACTGATTGGATCAGATTTGTGCTGAGGAGATGCAGACCAGAGGAGGTTTAACATTTCTCATGTGGGCATTAATGGGCTGGGACTCCAGGGGTCCTGAATCTCAGTAAGAGATTAGTAATCTGATACTAAAGAGTTAAAATAGTTCAAATCAGTTCAGGACACTAAATTAAGATGTGAGAACGTTTTCTTCTCTGAACTCCAGCTGATCACTGACTGCACTGACCTTTAGTGCCACCTGCTGGACTCCAGCACTGTCACTATCACTATCATCAGAATCAGAATCAGAATCAGAACCAGAAAATCACATAACAAATTTGGTTCTAGTCATTTTTGTATCCTTTGTATAGTACCGACACTATACAAACAATGTACATATTGTTTAACGACAAAAACAACAACAATCATCATCAGCATCATCATCATTATTCATTAATAATATGTATTAATGAATTATTATTATATTAATAATTGTTGTTATTGTTGTTATTATTGTTATTGTTGTTGTTATTTTGCTTTTCTTTGTAACACATTTCACATTCAAGCAAATCTCATAGTGTTACAAAGTCAAAAGCATCATTATAATGTATAAACATCTTAAAAATAGCAACAACCAGCAAGGTTAGTTACAAGCAATTCATTCATGTAAAAAGGATTGTTTTGAGTCATTTTTTAAAGTCTCAGTTTGCGGTGCCTCTGGTCTCAGATGGTCAAGGAGGTCGTTCCATAGACGAGGAGGGCAGAAGGGGTCTGATCACACACAGTACTGAGCTCAGTCCTGGGGAGGAGGAGGAGAGGGTTTGAGTTGGTAGAGTGGAGCGATGGGGTTGAGGTGAGTGAGGGAAGTAGTTCCTTCAGGTAGGAGAGGGTGTTGCCATAGACACAGTGATGAGAAAGAAAGGAAACCTTGTACTCAATCCCAGCAGAGGCAGGAAGCTACTGAAGCGAATGGAGAATGGGAGTGATGCTTGCACTGCTGTTCTGACTATATTGAAGTCTCTAAAGACTCTTCTTAAGGATCCAAATGAGAGGAACATTACAGTAATTCAGCCAGAATGTTTACTGATAATAAACAATATACAAGCAATATAGGAATCTCAAAAATATCAAAACTTTACTGATCCCAGAGGAAATTGCTTATGTTACAACTGTGCAGACACACAAAGGCTCAAAGACAAGAACAATATAAAATACAAAGTTAAAATAAAACACTCCAGAAAGTACTCTGAAAATACTTTGCACTAAACACACTATGCTACATATACAAAATGCTGTGGTCAGTAAAAGAGGTGGACAGAAATACTATAGATAAATAAATTACACAAATTACATATAAAGACAAGCAAATACATAAAGTGCACTAAATGGACAAAAGAATTGGGATATCTGACCATTCCACCAAATGGGCCTTTAATGACATTGCATTCAAATCCACAGACTTTAATATGGAGTTGGTTCCCCTTTACAGCTATAACAGCTTCCACTCCTCTTGGAAGGCTTTCCACAAGATTTTGGAGTTTCTGTGGGAGTTTGTGTCCATTCATTCTGTAGCATTTATAAGGTCAGACACTGACGTTGGATGAGAAGGCCTAACTCACATTCTCAGTTCCAGTTTATACCAAAGGTGTTGGATGGGGTTGAGGTCAGGACTCTTCCACACTGAACTCATCCAGCACGTCTTTATGGAGCTGCTTTGTGCACTGAGACACAGTCATGCTGGAATAGAAAAGGTTCTTCCCCAAACTGTTTCCACAAAAATGGAAGCATGACATTGTTCAAAATGTCTTGGTCTGCTGAAGTATTAAGATTACTCTTTACTGGAAGTAAGGGGCCTAGCTCTAACCCTGAAAAACAGATGTGTCCCAATACTTTTGTCCATTTACTGTTTGTAGTAATGCAAACATTATTAATGAGCATAATGTATTAGAATGAAATAGTGGAGTAAAACCATCTGTAGATGTGAAATAGGAGTTGCTGTGGATTACAGATGATATTAGTGGTCAGTTGTTTGAGATGGGATGAGGAGAAGAAGCTGCTCCTCTGTCTTTATTCCAGTCTTGGTATAAACTGTTCTGCAGGTATGAGTGTCCAGGGTGTGAGGAGTCTGTAATGATTTTCCTGGTTCTACAGGAGTACAGCTCCCGGACAGGATTATGGAAGCACAAATCATTATTTCAGCTGTTCTTATTGTTCTCTGCAGTCCTGTTTTGCTGCTGCTCTTAATCAGGCCGTGATTTACATGCACAGGACCACAGGAGTGTCAGGAGCCTCTCTCTTTCTTCTCCTTTTGAAGACTTATCTTCATGACACAATACAGTCTTGATAGTCTTCACACTTCACTGATAAGACTGTATCTGCAGTAATACAGGCATGTAGAATGGTAATATACACAGCAAAGCAACTAAATAAAATATCTTCAATACAGCCATAAAACAACAATACAACTAAAATATCTTACATATATGCTTTCTTAAATGAGCACAGCCTTAAATTCTAGTGTACATTTTCATTATTTTGTATCATTTCAGAGCATTTTCCTACAGATTTATGAAAAAAGTGAAGCAAATCTGAGGTGTTGTTGAAGGATCTGCATTTACAGACCGCCACATTTTGCTGCTATCCAAATATTATTAGAAAAGAATAATCATAATCGCCGTTTAAATATCATTTTTCATTTATTTAGGTCATTATATCTATCAAGATCAGAAGTTATGTGTTAAAATCATCTGCTATACATTGTAAAGTTTACTGTTGGACTGTATAACGCACAGAACTCCCCACTGACAGTTATTAGAGACAATATTAATACTAATATTGTATTTTTTACATTGATGCGGTCTAATCCATCTGTAAATGCTTATGTAAACCTGATTTTGGAATTACTGTAATTATTTAATGGACTAATATTAAAATTAATAATAATACTTATGAGTACTATGATAACAATGAAAGCACTTTATGTTTAGAAACATTACATTACATGGCCAGGTGTCAAAGAGGAGGACAAAAAGGAGGAAAGGAATAAAGGAGGGAGGGTGTGGAGGAGGAGGAGGAAGAGGATTACTAAGTGGATTATGGATAATCAGGAATCAGGAGTCACTTAAACTAAGAATTGAACGAACAAACCAAAAAACATTTTTTATATTTAAAAAAAATGAAATAATATGGTACAAATCAGTGTTAATGTCTAATACTATTACCACTACTGATGGTAATAATATAAAATACACTATATAGACAAAAGTACTGGGACACACCTGTTTGGACTGGGCCTCTTACGTCCAGTGGAGGACAATCTTAATGGTTCAGCAGACCAAGACATTGTGGACAACGCCATGCTTCCAACTTTGTGGACACAGTTTGGGGAAGAACCTTTTCTAT